>SNQJ01S0025762.1:109194-119528 GCA_010110895.2 Picea sitchensis
ATGCATACTAAAGAAACACACTAGAAAACAAATTTTTACCTAACGACACAATAGACCAAGTAGATCTTAACTAACTCCTAAGTGTCTAAATATCCTAACAAAGCAAACGCCAACAACAAATTGGTAAAGGAAGTAAACCAGCAAGAAATCAAATAGGCCCTCGACCAGATGGGTCCAGATAAGGCACCAGGACCAGATGGCTTCACAGCAAGATTTTATCAAAACTGTTGGGATATTATAAAAGCAGACCTTATAAAACTGATCAGGAAATCTCAGAACTACAGCAAGATAAGAGGAGGAACAAACTCGTCTTTCCTAACCCTTATTCTGAAAGAAAAAGGAGCAGTCAGTTTTGGAAGATTCTGGCCAATCTCTCTTTGCAACACAAGCTACAAGATCCTCACAAAAATAATAGCCAACAGAATTAAAAAAATTCTCCCTGCAATCATCCCGGAGAACCAAGGCGGGTTCATTAAAGGAAGGCATATAGTGGACAACATAATCCTAGTCCAGGAAGCCCTGCACTCAAGCATTCGAAGAAAAGACAAAGTTATGATCATAAAGCTCGATCTTGCAAATGCGTTTGATAGAGTTAGGCATAATTTCCTATTCAAAGTCATGGAAAACTTCGGCTTTGCTCCAACATTTATAAACTGGATCAAAGCTTGCATTGGATCCCCCTGGATCGCCCCTCTAGTAAACGGTAGAGCTACTAAGTTCTTTCAAGCTTCCAGGGGCCTACGGCAAGGTTGTCCCCTCTCTCCGCTTCTCTATGCAATTCAAGCCTCAGTGCTCAGCCTTCAACTGGAACATGGCCAGATCCAAAACAATCGCCTCGGCCTGAGAATAGCCCCAGGGGTAAAAGACATAAACCATGCCCAATTCGCGGATGACAAGCTGCTGCTGGGAGGAGCAAGTGTACAGACAGCAAAGAAATTTAAAATGGAGTTGGACGTTTACAAAGAGATCTCAGGAAGTGAAGTAAGCCTGCCTAAAAGAAAAATCTACGGATGGAACATCTCGCCAAGGGCAATGCTGGAGATATCAAGAGTCCTGGGAATGGAAGATTGTACCAATTGGGATGCGTTTAAATACCTAGGAGTACCAATTTTCAGAACAAAGTCAAAGGCGTCTCAATGGCTCCCGCTAATAGACAAGTTAAAAGAAAGAATTAATTCCTAGGGAGCAAACTGGCTAAACATTGCAGGTAAAGTAGTCCTTATTAAAGCGGTGTTGGCAAGCATCTCGATCTGCCAAAGTTCATTGCTACTAGCCCCTACCACCACGATCCAGAAAATCGAAGCACTATTCAAAAGGTTCCTGTGGGAAGGAGGGAAGCAAAAAGGGAGGAAATTGCATCTAATTAGCTGGGAAAAAGTAACTAAGCCCTTTTCAGAAGGTGGCCTCCAATTCAAGAACATTCACTCCCAAAACTTAGCTTTAGGAGCCAAGCTTTTCTGGAACCTTGTAACAGGGAAACCCTCTTGGAGCAAAAAAACGATCTAGAAGAAGTACTTTTGAGGCCCGAGGAAAAAATGCCTAGATCGACCAACAACTGTGGAGAAAGGATCACCTGTTTTCAATTTGTGTGTAAAGGCTCTAATGCTATTTAGACCTCACCTCACCTAGATAGTAGGGAATGGTAAGGAAATCAATGTTTGGGAAGACTCAATCCTGGGAGATCCGGCGTTAAGTTCGATGGAAGGACTAGACAGGCTAAAAGATTGGATGAGAACTCAGAACTTAAACAGCATGTAGGACATTTCGATTTGGAGAGAAGATGAGCACAAATCATGGCTCAGATGGGAAGCCATCAACAGACCTCCAGAGCTTGAGGGGGAATGGAACACTCCGACAGACTGTTTGGAAGGGAAATCCCCATTAAAAGCTGGGAAAAAAGACAAGAGAGGTTGGGGAGCACTCTCCGAAGCCTACACAATAGCAGCAGGGTATAAAAATCTTACAGCAATCCCCCATGTCCCACCAGACCCAGCAATCTGGAGAGCCATCTGGACTTCCAAATCCATACCAAAGATAGATATGTTTGTATGGACCTTGGCACATAGGGGTATTCTAACAGGAGAAAACCTGAGAAGACGAGGATGGGAAGGCCCGTACAGATGTCCTCTCTGTTCACAAGAGGAGGAAACCTCAAACCACTTGCTCCTGCAATGCACATACTCCAAGAAGGTATGGCAGTTGGTCCTTGGGCTGAAACCAGGAACAATTGCTATACCTCAAGAGACCTCCATCCTGCAATGAAACTGGAGTTCCCAATGTCCCTTTCAGGGCACGAAAAAGGGCCAACTCTCCACGCTCTGGAGAGCACTTCCAAAATTCATCCTTTGGAAGATTTGGCTGGAGCGGCTTTTTCGGGAGACCACAAGTAACCCAGCACGAGTAGCAGCAAAGATAAAGGCCTACTTTGGCGAAAGTGCCCCCTACTTCTGCAAAGCAAAGATCTCGGGACTCCTAGATCCAGAAGAGGAACAATGGATTAAAAGCTTCAAAATCAGGGACCACTCACAGCAAACAGGCAGCAAGGTAAAACAGGAAACATGGGAAATTCGGAAGGAAGAGGACTTTGAAGAATGGAAGCGAAAGAGCAACAAGCATATATTGTTCTTTGACGGGGCCTCCAAAGGAAATCCAAGGGTGGCAAGTGGAGGAGGGGTCCTAGTAAGCCCCAACGGACTTCTAGAAATTACCTATTCCTGGGGACTAGGAACAGAAACAAACAACAGACCAGAAGCATTGGCACTTTGGCAAGGGCTGACTCAAGCTATCAGCCAAAATGTCCAAGACCTAGTGATTGTAGGGGACTCCAGACTCATAATTCAAGCTTTGATCCTTCAAAACACGGTCAAGCATGCAAAACTCCAACACATACTGGAAAAAGTCCAACTACTTCTGGGAAGACTGAGAACGTATCAGCTATTCCATGTTCTCCGGAAACCGAACGCATCAGCAGGATGCAGAAGCCAACAAAGGAGTCCTCTTAAGCAATGGAACACTCCAAGTAAATGGAACCACGACCAGCATGGCAATCCCGTAAGCCCGGGGCACGCAGACTAGTACCACAGTGGGCCAAAAAGTATGGTAAGAATGCAAGGACGTGAGGTGGGAAAGAGGTACGTCACAGGCTCGGACACTTCACAGGGGCGAATCCAAGACAACCAAAGAGAAGACCGGTGTTAGGCCTGAGAGGAATATCAATCATTCGGTCGCTGAATATTCAGAAAAAGACAGAGGTCCATCACGAGACCCATACGCTGAACCAGAGGATGCGGATCGACTGGGTACTTTGGATCGTTCACATGAAGTGGAGCTCGAATCTGAAAGGGAATGAGGATAAAAGATCAGGCTAGGCAGGACCATTTCATCCCCTGAGCATTCTGATTTTAAGAAGTCGACCGCATAGAGGCACAGCACTAGCAAAAGCAGGAAGTCGCCCACACATAAGAAGGCAAACAGGAGAAGAAGGAAAGGAAATGACGTCCAACTCAGGGAGCAAACCAACAACAGAGGATAGGCTGAAATCGGTGGAAGAAGAACTGAAGAGGCTCAAACAATTTCTGCAAAACCAAGACGATTTTCTCCAGAACCTGGATATTGAAGCAGGACTGCGACTAGAAATGCTAGAAGCCGACATCACATCGACAAAAATCGGGTTCTCGGAGGAGCTGGAACAGATTCGCAATGAATTCAAAGACTCAAAGAAGGAATTCGATGAACGAGTCAGCAAGCTGGAAACCCAAATGGAAAAGCTAAATAAAGATTAGCATCTGGAGCGGGATTTGCCCAAGAACGAGGGCCCAAGGAAATTTGGCCAGTAATTCTTAGGCCAAGCAAGTACTCTACAAATAATAATGTGAGGAAGGCATTTTGTATAGAAGCCTCTGCATATTGCAAGCCTATAGATTAGGATAGTTTTCTAGCTCCAAGAACTATACCCAAGTAGGAGGGTAGATCCTCCTAGTCTTGTAACAGTTCAGTTGAACCTGAATCAACTCAGATGTAACAGCTCCAGTGGCTTTGCCACTGCTATCTTATAATAAAGATCCATTAACCGTTTTTGTCAAAAAAAATCATTGTTGTTAATTGCATCCATGGTTTTAATGAATAATCCCACACTATAATGTTGTTAGTTTCACTCAAAAATCAATTTCTCCCAATTTGTGAATCCCAACAGTTATGTGCTAAGCTCCATACATTTCATGTCGAAAGTGAGATCAATGGCTGCAATGAAGTAGTTGTTGCAATTAAATAGAGTTAAGTTTGTAAATTTAATCTGAAGAATAGCCAATTCAACCTTTGGGACCATTGGCATTATAACCCATCCTTCACACAGCTCTGAGAAACGAATTGTTGGACCATATGCCTTCCTTGAAGTGTTTGTTCATGTCCAGAAAATGGATTAAGTCACCCATGCTTCTCTTGTAAAACAAACGCTCCAGGGACGTTCCACTCCTGAGGATTTTAGGAAAATGACGATCTCGCTCTGTGCAACACTGATCTATACACACCTTATCTCTTAGCAGGGATGATTTTAAGGATGGAAATTTGTTTTAAAATGTAGAAACCTTGGCGAATCTTACCAATCCTTCATATGCCAACTATAAATGTTTGGCGATATTTTGGTTTACCCCGCTTACCATCCATGGATCATGGGGAAGTACTCGAAGGGTTTTCCGAAAGGTGTTTTCCTTGGAATAAAAAAATCTTATCTTATCTCTCGTTTAGGCATGTTCTACAAGAAATATTTTAAGTATCATTACCATCTTTTTTCCCTATTAATGAGATGTATATTTCAAATTTTTTTCAAATTCCATTTTCCACAGCAAGAATTTATCCCAAATAATATCAAATCCAAATTCGCATATGGTAACTATGTTACTAACCATGTATAAAGAAGTTCATAGAAACATGTTGATAAGATAATCCCCTATTATCGACTGCTTACCCATGCAGATTTACTGCATTTGGGTATTAATATTTTTCTACACAAACAATAAATAATGTTAGGAAGAGAGGCAAACTGGTAAGCCAAAAGGTGTGATATACTAGGTTGCAGATTTGACTGTGCAAATGAGGGCACATGTTCACCTTTTTTTCTGGGCACCAAATGACATTTTTAGTGGACTGGTTGATTTCAACATATGGGAAGAATGTAAAAGAACCATAGTAAGCATATAGGAACTATAGTAACCTACAGAAGCCAGGCAATGAATGCGCTGATTTAAACTGCCACTAACAAAAACAAGAACCACTGAAGAAAACTATATGTGCCCCAGGGTTTGTACCGAAGATCAAACATAAGGAGACTATAGTGAGACAGATTACCTAGGCAAAGAATGCACTCCATTGAAACACTGCTAAAGAAAGAAGAGAGCCATTGAAACCTGTTGACCGCCTATTCAACTAGGGGGTCAACTCCATGTGCCATGAAGATATGCATCAACAAATGCTAATATGTCGAAAACAGTTTGGTTCTACTGGACAATTTATGCCTCCAGCACGTATTTTTGTAAACGGAATTTCCGCACCCCTGCGTGGGTTAATAATGTAATAGATCTGCATGGGTCATAGTTAGGTCAATTACCTTGGGATGGATTCATTGGGAGAGTTCCTTTTACCGAGGGTTTTTTATCCTCAGGTTATTAATTGGGCTTTTCAGCCTTATTAATTTCCCTTGAGTTTTTCCTTCACACCAATAATAATTCCTCCAAAGTGGTGAAGGGCATTCTAATGGGCTTATCCTCTGGTAACTATTGTTTAGGAATGATGCAAATGACCATGTATAACATCTTAGAAAGTTTCACGGAATTCCGACAAGTCTAAATAAAATTTTTTAATTAATTAAATTTTCTTAAGTTTGGAGGTTTAATTATTTAATTAATTAATTGTTTTTGAGCAAATATTGTAAAAACTAGGCCTTTGGGTTTTTGCTAGGGGTATTTGTGCTCAAAAGAAATGGAATGAGACCCCCTACACCCTTGGACCAAGTTTCAGCTCAATCGGATAACTTTTGCTAGGTGTTTGTCCACCAGGAGTCTAAGTCAGTCAAAACAACAATTTTAATTGCTAAATCATGACATAGAAAAAATGTCATTTTTGTAAGTTTGAACAAATGGAGTAAAGTAATGATGGAAAAGTGTGAGAGGGATTTTTCCTAACCTTTCCTAACCTTTCATAACCTTTTCCAACCCTCACATCACCCCCTCACCTAGCCATTAAGCAAAAACGTCACTTTTCCTAGAGTGGTGTGCCTCCCTTCTAGAAAGTCTCCAAAAAGTGAAAAAATAATAAAAAAATTAATGGGAGACTTATTATATCCCTTGGTGTGCCTCCCTAGACTCTACAACTCATCATTTCACTTATCAAAGCCTTGCCAACTCACTCCAACTCATTTCCACTTCATCCATCCATGCCAAAACCCTAACTTGCCAAAACCCTAAAAGTGACTTTTTTTTTATGTGTGACACTTGTAACTCATCAAAGAGGGGTAGCTTTGCCTTCCCAAGTATAAATAGAGCCTCCCCTCACTCATTTCCTCACCATATCTAGAGCTAAGGTTATGCTACTTGATCTCCATCTCATCTCTCTCTCCTTTTCCATCTTGCATCCACTCTTTGCTCTTGAAGGTTTTGGAGCAATTCATTGCTTCAAGACTTTCCCTTTGGATTAATAAAGAAACTTTGGAGGATTTTTGAAGCAACAAAGAGTACTCTTGTTTCTTCTTGCACATGAGGTGATGTTGTGACTTTGGTATCTTGTGTTGTATTGAGTAGATCTCTTGGGTAAAGTATTTTACTTGGGTAGGTTGAACAAATAGTATTATTGTTGATCTATATATGTTGGGTGGCTAGTGGTTTAAAGTATTTTATATTGTTAGCTCAATCATATTATCTACGTGAATGCCTCACGTTTTGCTTGAAGTTTTGCAGGTTTGCCTCTAGGGTTTGTTGGGATAGCCTCAAGGAGGAGTCTACCCTCAATACTCTCTCAAACTCCATTCTCTTTGTTGATCTAAATTTCTGTTCTTATCATTCCATTATTTCAGTTTGCTAACCTTCGTAGATAGATCAAAAAATTCAAATTTTCACTTTAAATTTTTATGTCAAAAAATTCTGCCCTAAAACAGAAATTTTTCTTCACTTTTCTTGTTGTGTGCAGCATTTCCAGCAAGCAATAGCTTGCTGGTTTTTGCAGGTTCTCATCAGGTCAAGGGGTTTTGCAGCCCACTTTTGGTCACACAACACTCCCAAAGGTCTCTCCTTTGGGTTGGTAAAAAATCTCACCCTTCTCCTTCATTTTTCTGGCATTTTTGGCAAGTTCTTTGAAGCTTATTCTCGTGTATAATTTCATTAGTTGTAAATAATATCTCGTGCCTACACCTTGGGTGAGACATCCCTAAAATCGTAAGGCTAGGGCATAGTTGTATTTTCAAACATTTCTTCATTATTTTGCCCCACTTGTCACTAGGGCAAGGACGTGTGGCTAGTTGTGTTAATCTTAGCTAGTTTGTTTCTCTTTTCAACCCTCTTTGGCACAATAAAGGTAGGCTTGCCTCCACCTTGTGCCATTGTAAGTGGTTTGTCCCTTTGTCTTTCATTTCAAGCTAGCTAGGTTAGTTATGTGTTGATGGTTTACTTATGCCTAATGGTTAAAATATTCTAGAGGTAGATCTCATACACACTAAATCTTAGCTTAAGCCTTTGAGGCATAATCTCTTTTACATGCTTTAGATTTCTTCAAGTTTCATTACATATGCTCCAATCCAACATACACATGGTTTAATGCTTTGATAATGGTTTAAAAAGTAATCCTCTTAATTTGCAATCAACTCTTTTTAAGGCCATTTGCCATCATCTATTTGTGAAGTGTATGTGAAGCATGTATGTGGTGTAGGGACACACTTTAATTTCAGCAAACACTTTTCATCTCTTAGCACTTTACTTTCATGCAATAACATTCATGGTTAAGTGGTGATAAACTAAAGCACTTTTTCTTTCCTTTGGCAAGTTGTTCTTGCCTTCCTTTTCATTCATTTATCTCAAGTTTCTTACATTGTTTATATGCTACAATTTCATGGTTTAAGAACACTCTAGTAGTTGATTGAAGTTTCGGTTTTGGGCCTAATTCACTAATTTTGGGCAAGTAAAAGTCACTAAAACATTCTTAAACACACCTAAAAACTTAGTCCTAAGACATAATAATATATTAGACTTAACAGGACACCTAAATTCACCATCTTCGCCATCTAAAATGGGGCTTGAGGAAGGCAACGAAAGGTGCTAGGCCGGGGACGGTCTCACGATGCGCGGCATCCCTTCCGAGAGTACTCGGGTTTTTAGTGTTGACCTGTGAAGATAGGGTAGGCCTCGTTGTCTCACTTCTTGAGCATCCAGCAGCCATTTGGTAATTAGGGGAGGAGGATTTTGGTTCAACATTTAGTTGGGGGGTGGGAAATTAAAATCTTTAAGCAACCCTTAATCCACTTAGCGTTTTAGGCAATCAATCTCTTGGGTACATCTTATGGTTGTTTAAAACGTTAATTGCAAGCACGCATCTCGTCTTTAATTTCACATGCAATTTTATTTCTTTGTGGATTAATTATCTAAGTGTCAATCTTAAGTATTGTGGAACACTTGTGCTTTAAAGTTTCAAATATTTTATTAAGTGTTCTTTATGGTGTGATCCCTCAAGAGATAGCGCATCCCATTTGGAGGCATCATCTTGTTGGATCTTGAGTGTAGTGGATGACATTGAAAAGCAGTGCAATAGAGTAAGTGTTATTGGGGCATGCTTGGCTTGATGTGGATGATCTTTATGTTTTAAATATCTTTGAGTACCTACACATTTAAGCACTTGGTTATCTTTGTATCTTGTATCTCTTGTTCATAGTTGTTGTACTATCCTTTCATTCTTTATTGTACCTTTGTAAGTATCTTTTGTAATCAAACACCCTTAACTTTAGTTGACCCCTTTGCCTAACCTTAGGCACTAGTCTTAGTTGACTTAGGGAAAGGTTTTCTTGACATAAGTAAATCTTGCATCTTGCATTGTTGCCTTTGCATCATAGGTTAGTCTCCCCCCAACCTTCTAACAAATTAAAACCAACTCCTAGAACTTCAAGTTTAATCATATCTAGTAACTAGGGTCTACCCCCCTTGGCTTCCCTAGGAGTAAGCCTAGACGGAAGAGATTCAAGCCAAAGTGACAGCGTGGGCTTTGAACCTAGGCATTGTGCCTCCAAGGACACACTAAGTGAGCAAGACTTAGCTCACGTTTGCAGGTGTGTATAAGGAAGGCAACAAAACCCATAAAAGCCGATATGTAATCATTATTTTCAAAAAGAAGACAATAAGAACCATAAGAAGTGAAATTACATTCATGATGAAATCTTCCATGTAAAACCTACAAACAAGACCACAATCTCAACTCAGTCACCATAAGCAGTAAAGGTGGAGGTTGCACAATCATAAATTAAACACAATCAAAAAGGCTAAAACCAAAACAGGGGCAGACGTGATAAAAAAATTAAACCAACTAACTAATTTTTGGGGGTCAGCCTCAACCCTTAAGAGTGCTGCAAAGGAAGCTGTGGAGGCTGGTCTGCTAAACAAGTAACTGAGGCATGAAGAATATGCCCACGAGGCTGATATGCTTCAGCAGCTGGTTTATAACCAGTGTTTTGATGCTAAACTGATTGAGTTAAGATCTTTTCTGAATGGAAAAGGAGCCAAGAAACTGCCTTCTAAACAGAACTTGAATGGGTGTTTAGAAAGAGCAGAAGAAGGGCTGAAAATTGCTTTTCAATCCAACCTTTTTGAGGAAATAAAAGGTCTGTGTATTGAAGGAGACTATATTTTTGTAAAATTTGATTGACAGTAATTAGAAGCTGAAGGATCAGGTGAATCTCTTCCTTTGAGCATGGATTTATTTTACTGTAAAATTTGGAAATAAACCAGAAGGGAGATAATTTGACGGCAGCCCCTTATTTTTCAATAGGGAAGGGTTGTTTATGAAATATTGGGAAGTGGGATTAAATTACGCAGAAGCAGTTCTAGTATGGGTTAGGCATCCTTTTTTTACCTTCTGGAGTAGTGGGAAGAAATCTATTTTGTTTTATAGGAGATAACTTGGGAAATATTTTAGTATGTCGTATCTGATAAAGGGGAAAAGAAGAAGACTTGAAAGGCTGACTGTCCCAAGGATATATAACCTTCTTGAAACTCAAGAATTTGAGGCTGAAAGTGAAAAAAAGCTTGGGAAAGGTCTGATCCATGAGCTCCAAGCAGAGACAGGAGAAGATAAACTAGGTCGCCCTA
>SNQJ01S0025762.1:137372-159398 GCA_010110895.2 Picea sitchensis
GGGCGCACCAAGTGGTAGGAGTGGGGCTGCCAAGTGTGGGAGAGTGGGCTGCCACCTCTCCACACATCAACACATGTCAAATCAAAGTCAAAGGGAGAGGAGGGTGCGCCACCTCTCCAAGAGGGGCGCACCTCCTAAAACACGTGCTAAAATCTTCCATAATCCAAACTCAATTAATTGCCAATCACATGGATCTTGTCCCCTTTGACTCCTTGCTTGACTTTTGTCTTTATTGTGTCTCCAATTTTGTCCCCATATATCTTTTTTATTTTTGCCTTGGCTGATTTTTACTGAATTAAAATGACCTTTTTGGGTTTTTGAGAGTAAAATCAATTTTGAGTGATGAAAATCACTAATTTTACTCAAACAAATGGGTACTTAGGTAACATGGGTGCTCTAGGTCCAAAAATGAGCATCCCCATGGCCTATTTGGTGCCCAAATACCACTTTTTTAATGTATCTTTATTTTTTAATTAAAAATTGTCAAATTCTAGCAATTTTTTAATTAATTGAAAAAATTAAAAAAAACCTAGGGGGGACTTAATACATTTCCATGAGACTCTAGGAGGATGTTTAGCATGGTAATATACATCAGACACTAGGTTTAGATCCATGCTCAAGCCTAACCATGAGCATATACTCCAGCTCTGGAGGGATTGAGTGAAAAAACTCATAAATTATAAATCGCCTGAAAACGGCAAAATATAATTAGTTAGTGAAAAAACACTCCAGAGTATAACTCACGCTTAGGACTTAAGATGGCTAAGACCTTTTACAAGTTCATCATGCAAACACCTCTTATTACATTTTTTTATGGAAAATGTAGAGTAACAGGGTGGTCTTTATGACCGGCTGAACTTCTGAACTCTGAATTTTGAACAAATGATGTTCAAACTTTGGCGGCTCGCTGGAAGTCCATCTCAGTGCAACTTTGATGGATAACAGGGATTAATCCTATGAATAAAATAGCAATAATAATAAGAATACTCTTTGCAGTTACATTATTTTAACAAGCTTAACTTGCTTGTCCACTTAATCTTTAGGCTTGTATACTTGTCTCTTCTTGTGTCTCGGGCAGGTACAACTATCTTCTGCAGGTACACTACTTCTTGGCAACCTTCCCTCATCAACGAGACTTCATCCCAAGCCTTCCATCTCTCCACAACTTGACCTATAGGGGCTTCACTTCCATAACCTCACTTTCCATCTCTTTTCCCCCTAGGGTCACCCAGGATTCCTGCCTTGTGTTGGATTTATACTTCAGTAAAGCGAGGGGAGGGTTTATCTAAGGTGACAATGGGTAGACTCTCCCACAGTTATCACCATCTCGTGGATTGGGTCGGGCTTTGCCCAACCTACAGTTTGTGCAATAATATGATCTACAGCATTATACTCACTGTTTGATTTGCAAACCAAGCACTATTCTGCCCCTGTTGGTATATGTTATACTTATAGTCTAGATCCTTTCATTGCAGCCATGATATTCTTGTGGTTTATGACATAGGTAAAAGTTGGATGTAACAACTCTTAAATTTAGGAATAACTATTGATTTAACACATGCTTTGTGACTGGATTTTAGTATATGCTCTCAGTTAATGTTCTAATGGTATACTTCATGGTTTGATTTCACACTTAAATCTATCCTCGAATTTGTTTTTGAACATTATGCTATTCATATGCAATTTGATATGAATACATGACAATGATACATTGATACATGTTCTTCAAGTTTCAAGCATCTCTGGATTGAGTACACTTTACATTGATCCTCGTACTTTGCAAATTTCATTGGTTATTGATATATGGATGATGAATGGTATATAGCTATGATATGTTGATACATGCATTTTAATTATCTCTGAATTGAACATATTCATTGGTTATTGGTACATGGATATGACATATTGATACACTTGTGTACAAATAATTCACTTCCAAGCAGTTATTGAGCTTTGTTCTCTAAGTCACATTTTATTCAAGCTCATTTGTCTTCTCTCATGCTTGACTTGTATCATCCCTTAGAGAAGATAGAAACCCTTAAGTCAAACCAAGTCCTTACCCTCTCTCATCCAAATACAATGATAGAACTTAGTCTTGACCCCATAAGAAAACCTTCCTTAGGTTAGAAACCCTAGCCTTAAAGTGCAAAGACAAGGCCATTGAGATGATAGTGGGAAGCTTGCCTATCCGTTGCCCCAAGCTCTCCTTCGCAGGGAGAGACTTTCCCTTGGCAAGAGTTTGAGTGGTAACAAGTACCAATCGAGGTTACAAGGGTGTCCAACCAGGTGATGCCATTTGTATTTTTTGCATGTATTCTTCCCCAACCCTAGTTTTATCCGTTGAAAAACAGAGCTCTATGTTATTTAAAGCCACTGGAACACATATCTAGTCTAAAAAAAAATTGAAAAATTTGAGCACGTGTTGGGACAAGGTCATGTTCTGAAACCAGTTGTGATGTTCCTTGTAGCTGAAACAGAATATTCAAAGAAAAATAGATATAAATACAATTGCAGAAAGCAAATAAACAAAGCTAGAATTGGGAAATAACAATAGTAGGCCAACCTTTATTGATATTTAGAACTAAGAGCAATATTCACTTGCCTCTTCAAGGGGGGCAAACTCCTACCGAGTAGAACTCCAAGCAATAATATTCACTTAGAAAGTGAATACATAACTTTTATATATATAGTTTCTAATTGACCTATTATACCCAAGTATAGGGATAACTTAGGAGATGATGTCTCGAGGCCCTTAGGTTGTGTTATCCCCTACCCTAGGGATAACTAAGGAGATCATGTCTCGAGGTCCACAGGTCCTGGACATGGAGTGTCGAGAGTTATCCTCAAAATCTAGGGATAATTCATGAGACACAAGGTCTCGAGTACTGCTGTGTCCCTCGGACATGGAGTACGAGAGCCTGATGATTTCTCAGATATCCCGGAAGGGCCCCTTTTCTTCAATATGGTCCATTCATCATCAAGAGTTGTCCATCCCACCTCGTCTGGCGTAGCAACAAGTTCAGTTCCATGAGGTAATGATTCTGGCTATCATGGTATGTGTCATTTTGATTATTGAAGCACTTGATATGTTGCATTGAATCCTCCTTCATTTGGCAAAGTTTGCTTATAAATTATTATGCTCTTTAACTTGTTCATACCTCGAAGGGTGGAGTTCTAGTAAGTTGATCTCCCTTTTAGGATGGCTAAGCACTGGTATCTTTGAAGTTCATCACCGTTCTCCATACTTATCAATACTTTCCATCTTCATTCCCCATTTTCCCCTACCTTTGTTCAGCATTGGGTCTGCCACACTAGTAAGGGTTGTACCTGTCCTTGTGGGAAGAAGGTGCCAAAGGCCCAGGGGGTAAAAGTAGTCGGCAAGAGTTAAAAGCCAAAGAAGAAACCTTTGGGGCGTTTCCGGCCGAGAGATTCCCTTGAAAGAAGAAGGTTTCTCAAGTAAGAAAAGGGAACCCATAAGATAATAACACTCAATGTATTAGTTGGTGGATGGAAGATCTCACTATGAGTCGGCCTATTAGGACCATAGGCATGTACGGTATGACACTACCAACATCTATCCGGTCACCAAAACCGTGGTAGTGGCTCTTATGGCATAGCCAAGAGAAAGGGGTCTCTATCACGCCATCCTTTCTATCTCCTCGCGGAAATGCTTGTGGGTAACGCCACACCTCCGGTCACCAAGCCAAGATAGTGTCCCCAACTTTTCCCCTTAGCATAAAAGAAAAAGATCAAAAGCAATGAAGCTAGGAATAAAAGGCACTGAATGTAACAAACAATGGCATCCATGACAAGGCGCACCTCCCCCACAAAGGCACCTATAGGTAAGACTTTACATTTCCATGTTATCACCGCACCCATTTCCCAAACTTTACCCCACCTCATACACACACCCTTACATGACCTAGATTGGTTCTCACCGAAACAGCCTAAACTTAAGGAGGATTAGCCCAATAGGACTTCTAAGACCTTCCAAACCTGACTTGTTAAACCGCATAACATCTTTGAGCATTTTTCTAGGTAAAGGGGGGTTTTATCCACATGTTTGGGTAATTTAATTATGGATGGATTACATGTTATGATCCTTGTGACTTGGCGGTGGGGAACCCCGGGAGGGCGGTTTGTTGGTTCAGGAATTGCCCCATGGATGTGTACATGTGGGGGAATGATTAGCTCGACCTCCATGGGATCGGGAAGCCCACATGGATGTTGTAACCCTACCAGGGCAAGGAGACATCAAAGACTTGCATCGAGAAGAAAGAAGGACGCTGCCTTTGGAGGCACCCTAGCATACCTAGACCCAGGGGGGTTTTGTCTTTCCATTTGGACGTTGACCCTTGAGAGCAAATGATGTCATCGTTTTGACCTTGACGCCATCCAGAGCTAGGATTTGCATATTGAGGGCAAGAGTCGGTCGGCACGGCAGGGCCTGCAGTCCTTTGGAGGCTAAACGTTTTGCATCTAGAGCCCAACGCTCCACTTTAGGGGCTCAACGCCACCCTTGAGACCATTTCTGTGGGTTAATTACTTTTATTTATGTAAAAACCGATTTTTGATGCAATTTGGCCAAGTTGGCCTTTTATGACCTAAAATTAATTAAGGGTCATTGATATTGTATAAATAGAGAGAAAGTACTTTACTATCATCACTCATAACACACTTAGTGTGGACTGAAATTTGAGCCCTCTTTAAAGTCTATTGGTTGAAATAACTAGTGAACAACTTCTTGGAGAGGCATTTTCGGTGTATCTTGGCTATTTTTCATGGTCAAGATCTTCAACCAGTTTTGGATTGATTATTCTTGGTGAAGTAAGTAGAAATTCTACAAATTTGTTTATATAATGTTTGTGGTAAATTTTTACTTGTTTCATGTTAAATATTATGAAATTGTTTAAACCCTGAAACATAAGGCTCTTCTCTCCTAGTTTTCACTTGGTTCAAATTCTCAAGTGCACCTTGTTTAGGAAGTAGCTACTAGAGCCTTAGAGTGCTAGATCTCTAGTAGTTTCACTCTACTTGCTTGTTGCATACATCATTTCAATAGTCTAAGGAATGAAAATTCACTAGGGCCTAAGATCCATTACTCTCTAGCAAATTTCTTTCTAAGATTTGGATGCTTGAGGCCTTGGGTTGCTAACACCTCCTCCATCCATGCATCCCTTCTCCTTTGACAAAGCATTATCATTGCTACTTTGCTCTAAGTTTTGTCATTGCTACTGTTGACTCAATAAACCCTAAAAGTAATCTAGTCTACCATTAGACAGTGAATGATTGATCAAATAAACACTCAAACCTTCTCCTTGAAGTTTTACTAACTTTTACTAACCCCAAACCAGACTAACTCCTTAGCTAACTTGTTTTTGTTGCAAATCACTACTACAAAAATACTAATTCATGCTAATTGCATTCAATTGCCTACATAACTTGCACTTAACACGTTCATAAATTGCTTGTGAGAATTGCCAACCAATCTACTCATGATAAATGCTAAGTTTACATGGTGTTTTCTTGCAATTTTGAGCACTAGAATTTGTTGTTAAGAAATGATTGCTTACTGCCCATCTAAATGCAATAAATTCTCTACAAAAGTGACATTTAAATGCTAGCTAGACATTGCCAAATTTGTTTTTGACAATTAATTTTGTTATCATTCCTACCCAGTTAAAGTTATTAATCTCATTGTCTTTCACAATTTCAAGGCATATTCCTTTGTGGTCAAGTACAAAAATACTACTAATTGTTGTTGTAAATTATTACATAGCTGCAACTTTATATCAGCTAGCCTATTATTTGAAGGTTCATGGTCTTAAGAAGCACTAACATCATATTCTTGTACTTGAAAGCTGCCATATTTTCTTTGTTGTCTTGTTCTGGTCAGGTACACTCCATTTTTACCGTTGTTTTATCCCTTAAAGACCTTAAGAACCTTTTGACTTGAGTGACCAGTGAGAGGGGGATTTTCTTGCATCTTTGCCTTAGTTTTATCAGCCCATTAGATCACTGGGGATGTCTCCCCGGGGGTAACTTTGATATACTCCTAAACAAGAAGGGGTTTCCTATTAAGGTAACAATGATAGGTCACTACGCCAATTTTGCATCCACTTGCCTTGGGCTTTGGGCAAGTACAGATTGTGCGATAACAGGTTGCATACATGGAGTACTGAGAGACAGCTTGACCAGCAGTGTGCACTTGCACAGATGAAGACCCGCTTCACCACCACACGTTCCAGGTTCATCATGAGGGTATCCACACACTAGCTTGCTTCTGGAGGACATTGGGTCTTGCTCCATGAGGTACAAGCCAGGTATTATGGTGAGTGTCATTTCAATATTTGAGGCATTTCAATTTGTTGCATTTAGAATTGCTTTTGATTATGTACCATATGCTTGGACATTATGCTCTTTGCCATGTTTCACCTTGGCGGTTGACATTGTGCCCTAGTAAGTTGTCACCCTTAAGGATTGATTTGCTACTGGGACGCCCCCTTGATGAGTCATCGTGCCATTCCTGACCATACTTGTCACTTTCCACACTCCATCCCCTCATCTCCTTATCTTTTGGGATTTTCAGCTGTACTGACCCAAAGAAGGGATTGTCCCTCATTTCATGGGAAGAAAGGATTGAAGGCCAGGAGGGGAGATAGCTAGCAAAAGATAAAAGCCTAATTATAAACCTTCCAGATGCTCGCCCAAAGAGGTTTTGAGAGCAATGAAACGCTTCTCCTAAAAAAAATCAAAGACGTACAAAAGCAAAAACTCACATTATATAGATGTCCCACTTGTTGAGGTGTGTACACTCATGTGGTGTCCCTTTCTTTCCATACATATGGCACTCTGTGTACCTCTAGCTTCAAGTGACACTACGGTATTTCCCCCCAAGCTAATCGATTCACTATAGGGAGTACCCAGTGTTTGGACTTTAATTAATTAATGGCAATAAATGGGCTTGGAAAAAGGATGCATTGAAAACGAAGGTGCAGCACACCCTCTACAAAGGCATCCATAAATGAGACACTACGATCCCTTGTATGTCATTAACCCCATGCCTAAGGGTCTTGCCCCCATCCATATCATCTTTTCCACGTGTCTTAGAAAGGGGCTTCACCTGAGAAACACTCCTTGACCTAGGGAACGATTCACCCAATAGGTCACCTTGTCAACCCTCCCATACCTAAACTTGGCAAGTTGCATAGAGTCTTTGATGAGGTGGTTTTGGATGCACATGCTTAGATGGCTCTTTTATTGACTTGATTTACTCATCATGATGCATTTGACTTGAGATCCTTGGAGGGCATATTCATTGTCTTTGCAGGACCTTGTTTGGTGGATAGATTTGGAAGAACAAGCCTAGCTTGGGCTTCCATGGGGATTGGAGCCCACAGGTTGGATACCATGGCCCACACACTGGATGACGACGATTGCCTTTGGAGGCCTGAGAAGACACCATGGAGGGCCTAACCCAACCCTTTGCTAGTCCAACGACTTGCTTTTGAGGCCAAAATGTCACACGAAAAGGGCTTGACGTCACCCTAGGGCTAGGGTCTTGGTGGTGAAGGGACACTTGGCACGTTTTGATGGAAAAGACTTGGATTGAATGAAGAAACCCTAGCACGTGAGAAGAAGGCCCAGCGACTACCTTTTTCTCCTTCAACGACTTACTAAAAGTGCCAAGAAGTCACCCTCTAAAGGGATGACGTCACTTTAGGGTTTCAATTATGCAATTTTTAAATTTAAATTTGAATTTAGCTTGTAAAGAGGCAAAGTAAGGGTTGTTGTCCTCTTACTTTGTGGTTTACCCTAAGTTTTGTGGACAAACTCTTGTTAGAGTTTTTTGTCTAAATAAAGATCCTTTTTATCTCATTATATCATAACTCTCCCATCTTGGAGAGGATACTTGGCTGAAATTTGCGCCCTACTTGGGCAATTCTCTCTATCTCTCTTGGTTACATTATCTTGTGATGGTTTGTCTTATGCTATTGGATGGATGGATGATGTGCTAGCTCTCTTGGAGACTTGCTCTTGCTTTATGGTGGATTTTGCTTGGTGAATTAGGGTTTCATCTTGTTAATGCTTCAACTAGGTAAGGATTTCATGTTCATTGCTCTCTTTTCTTGGTTGTAAGTTTAATGTGATGATCTCTTGGGGAGTATAAGGGCATACAACCCCCTCCAAGTCCATTATAATTGTTTGGAATAATCTATTGTGCAAAGGACACTAGGAGTAAAAAGGCTTACACCCTCCTAGGTTTTCCTTGTTCGTTAGGGTTTGCCTTGGGGAGTAAAAGGGCTTACAACCCCATGTAACTCATACAACTTGTTTAATCAAGAGTCTCAATTTTTCCAATAGAAAGGCACTAGTCTTCATACATTGGAGAAATAAATTATTGCATTGGTAATTGTGAAAAGTTGAGATATTGAAATTGTCTTAATTGGAACTTAACCTATATGTTATACATGTCTCTAAGCCACTAAGGGGTTGCATTTGGCCAAGAAAGTCTTACTTTTGTTGCAAAATTTAATCTACAGCCATTAGGGCTGCAGAAAACTCATCATAACTTTTGATTTTACTCTCTTATCAACCGTCAGAATTTGCTAAGAATTTGCCACCATAATCTACTAGTCCTAGTGCATCTTTTGGGTGGATTTTTTGCAAGTTTTGGTGGCTGATTTTTCTGCTGTAACAACTTGTTTGCTACAGCCATAAGGCTGCAAATATCTCTCTGCAATACTTGTCTATAACATCCTTACATTGATGCTAAAGTCTATGCTTTTATACTTGAGTTGTACTTGTGTTTACTAGCTTATCTCTTGCATCTTTGTTAGACTTTTAGCATCTCGTTTAGCAGCTCTAATAATCGTTTCTTTGCTGACATACATCTTAGTTTGACTGCTGCAAATAGGGACAGCAAGCTTACCTTGCTTGTCCACTTAACATATAGCTTGCATACTTGGCTTTTCTTGTGTCTCGGACAGGTACCATCATCATCCGTAGGTACTCAAACTTCTTGACAACCATTGACCACTACCGAGACTCAGTTCCAAGTTACTTTCCATTTAGCAACTTGACCTATAGGGGCATCCATTCATAAGTATCACTTTCCATCGCTTTTCCCCCCTATGGTCACCCAGGATTCCCCCCTTGTGTTGGATTTATCCTTCACTAAAGCGAGGGGAGGGTTTCTCTGAGGTGACAGTGAGTAAACTCTCCCACCGTTGTCATCATCCAGTAGATTGGGTCGGTCTTTTCCCAACCTACAGTTTGCGCGATAACATGACCAAAACCTTAACCATCTAGTGGACCTCCATTAATGAGGCCTCAACCACTAACTAGTCAACCTTCTTTAATGAAGCCATTTACATTTAATGATTTCACTATACTACCTCATGGGCCCGATCTAATAAAGATGGCACCAATACGTT
Source organism: Picea sitchensis (assembly GCA_010110895.2). Lineage (NCBI taxonomy): Eukaryota > Viridiplantae > Streptophyta > Pinopsida > Pinales > Pinaceae > Picea > Picea sitchensis. The sequence continues at coordinate 146,810 of SNQJ01S0025762.1, forward strand.
AAGCAGAAATCTATTGTCCAAACTAAGGGGGTTAGGGTGCGACCTTAACACATGGTCTCATAGCTTGACTTGGGGGTGGAATCTACAACAAATTCCTGCAGTTGGGTGGTGAATCACTCCTCTACAACGAGTTTGGTGGACAATATTCTAAGTAAAGATAAGTGTTTGTCTTTATCTTTGTGTGGATGAAGTCTATTGTGCATATCAATGCCTTAAATTTGGAATTTTGTCTATTATCTAAAATCTATGCATGAAATTGGTTATGCATGTTAATGGAAAAATGAAAGCAAGCATGTTGTCTAATAATATTGACATATTTTTCCGAGATAGGGTGCAAGTTGGGGAGCAGAGGCCAGGCACATGGCCAGCGAAACCAATCACCGTCATGAATATGAAGACAGGTTGTTAGGCTCTCGTGAGGTGTCTAATGGTTGGCTAGAAAGGAATGAATATTGGGTGGCAGGGGTACGACAACCACCAGTTCGGTCAAATCCATGAATGCTAAGCAGTTTAGGCATACGATGAGGTACAAGGCTGCAATGCAGGAGTTTTATGGCACAGTCAGGGGTGTAATTCCTGAGAGTATTAAAGTGGGGAAGCCACATCATTCGACAAGCTAGTAGGTAGCAATGGAGATGGGCTTGAGGGATGGAATTCAGGTTTTTAGGAGCAAGCCTGCAGTGAGAGGAATTTGGAGTCGCAAAGATGGCCAGACGCACTAGAGCGAGCACCCTCGGGGAGGATTGAGCTCGTCAAAACACCAAGCTGCCGAGGGTAGTTTAAAGAGGGAGACGGGGCTTTTTTGGCTTGGTGAGGTAACAAACTAATTCGAAGAGCCTCGACATCTCAACAATATCCGATTGTTTCAACTTCGTAAGCTTTGGCAAGATTTGTGGGGTGGTGCTCTCAATGGGTAGTGCTTTGTCTATGTTTCTCTTCGTCCCTTTTGTGCAAGAAAGACCGTCCTGGGTGGAGAATCAGGAACAACTACTGGTTGAGAGGGTCTTCAGTCATGGATCGAGGTCCAAGGAAGGGAAGAAAGAGCACGAAGAAAGGAGGGCATGAGGGTGATCGTTCGGCCTCTTCCTCGAATTCGTGGAAGGTGGGAACCAAGCCAAGGCAGAGTATAAGGCAGCCCTCGTTGAGTGCTAGTTCAAAGATTAAATTTCAAACAAAGCCAAGGAGGTTGTCGAGGAGGTGGAAGCGATGGTGGTGGTCAAGAGGGAGCAGGTTTCAAATGCCCAGATCCTGGAGGAGGCTTGAGAGTGGGTCGAGGACCCCATCCACTCACGAACCAGAGACACAAAATACTTTTGGTTGGCTGAAACCTACTGGTTTGTAAAAACTCTAATTGCACAGGCACTAGTAAGTGTGAAAGCAGAGCAACTAGACATCCTCCACTCCCTCTACATCTTTGAAGGGAAGTTTGAGGTTGTCTGTGGGGCGGTATTTGGGGTTAAAGTCACTGTTTTGAAATCTCTTGAGGAAGAAGATAAGGGAAAAAGAGAAATGGGGTCGACTAGCACAGCTGGAACAAAGGAAAATCTGATTGAGGTTGACAGGGAGGTTCAGCAAATGAAGCAGGCTCGTGAGGATTATGAGGATGTTGAGTTGATCCTGGAAGTGGACACAAAGGAAACTCCCCCTCCTCCAAGCGTTGGTTGACATTTGTGATCTTTCAATAGTCTTTTTATTCAGTCCTATGGATAGATATACTTTACAATGCCAGTTATTAGCCTATGTTAGTATGAGACGGATGAATACCTCTAAGACTTATCAAATTTTTGATGGAAAAATCCAGTGGGGGCTTGGTTTCCTTTGTTGGCAGGTTCTCACCAAGGAATGACTATATGACTGTATTTTTATGTGATTAATAGAAGTTTGGTGCCTTTTTAGTTTAAAAAAAAACTTCACTTATTTGGAATTGATATCTCTGAGTAATTGGTTCATGTGCATTTGGGGTAAAATGTAGAGCATGAAAAAGAATCGGATGATTGTATATCTGTATTTTAATCATTTAATTCTTGTTGTTATGAAATCTGTTAATGGGACGGATTTTAATGATGGAAGTGTGATTATTTATGCATATTAAGAAATGCCAGTCATATTTATATCATTTATTTCTGTTATCAATGTTTATTCACATCTTATTGCATATGATTTATATGTTGAGCTGTTGGAAGCCAAAGGGCTCACAGCTGCTAAAACTGACTTGAGAGTAGAAGAAAAATATTGATTTGAGTGCCCTAATGGCCAAGGGAAGTAGGTCTGGGCACATTACAAGAAAGATGTGAATCCTTTAGATAGATGTGAATTGTGAGAGGGTTTTGTAATTCTTATTTTTTATATTCATATAAGAAGCATTCTTTCGAAATAAAAAGTTACTCAGCTTCATGTTCAGTTGCTCATGTACATAATCAGAATATGCTTATATCAGGGACTACTGTTGCAACTTGGCTATGAGGTTTTCAAGCTCTTAAACTGCGTGAAGGCTAAGAAGATGTGTTTTGATGGTTTGTGTGTATATCTGGTGTTTTTATCCATTCGGCATGTGGAAGTCTATCCAGACAGAGTCCAGGCTCACATAGTTGCACCCTAGTAAACATATAGAAAATAAGTTTGACACTTACATCCTGAAGACAGATTGTTTGTATCGGAGACTCTAGACAGAACAAGTGCAAAACAATGCAAAAGTGCAAGAATAGGCCACTCTATTCAAGGGTTTCAGGTTCCCAAATGTTATGTATGATTGTCAAGAAAAATCTAGCAATTGCCTTTAATACTGCAGAATGCTAAAAGGATACAGAAAAATCATTGCTAGAATAAAATGCCTTCAATATAAATAATAATGCAACGGGGATATATGTTATGATGATGTATATAAGACCAGGAATAGAAAAACATAATAAGACATCTAATTCTGTGAAACTAGCAAATACTTGCCAGGATGCTCCCGGAACGCAATAAGGAACCCTCGGAATAGGCATGAATGGCCTACAACAAAGGATTGATTCTGAATATCAGAAATGACATGAGTCAAGAACAATGTACAATCTGACAAATTGCAGAATATGGTGGGAAGCTTACATGAGACCCAGAAAATCTAAATTTCAAGCACAATGCACGCAAAAAAATTGCCAATGTTCCCAATCTTCTCCACATCGGGAATGATCTAGCACCATCTCTGTCCGAGGGCAATCAGGAACCTGACCACCTAGCCTTCAATCTAAAATTGCATCGTCTTCTAACTTTTCAAGTTGAAAAACAAAACAAAACAAATTAAGGAAAAACTCTGCAAAACTTTTCGAAAACAGGAGTCTACGCATCCAGCATAAAGGATATTGCAAATATTTTTCACAGAAAACATCCATGATGCAAGGATACCTTGAAACTAGATGAAAACCGAAAAAAGCACGCAAAATACATATAGTTCAACTTAAATTTGACAAGATCGGCACACTATTAACAATTATTTTATATCCTGCAATCAGGAAGTCGAAAACCTAGCTTACAAACGAGAAATGCATGTTTCGGCACAAGGCTTTCAAAATCCGAGTAGGAATTAATATATAACTATGATGCATTATCCATATAATCGCCAACGGGTTCTCAGTTAACCGCAATGGTTTTTAATGGAAGTGCGACATTTAAAGGAAAGCAAATTGTATATATTCACGTAAAAGGCATCAGAAAACTTGAACCACGGCTACAAGGAGAAAGGCACGAAAACAGATATCGCTTAAGGCCGAATTTAACATCCAGCCAAATACTGTTAAATAATGCAAACTTGACTAGAATTGACCCGAAAGTTCTATAATACTATAAACCTTCAACAAAAGCACAGGAAAAAAGGCCTTGCTCCTCTTATATTTTCAAAATCATAGATCCTCGACAAAGCATTAGCGAAAAACACTCGATAAACTTTAAAATTCCTGGTAGAAAGATAGGACAATGCAGTAAAAACATCATTCAAGCCACGCAAGCAACCGTCAAGAAAAACATAAATGTGGCTACAATAAATACGCAAAAAGCGCACATATGAAACCAGAAAATTGCAGGAAAAAGATGAAACGAACGCACCTCAAATATTTGTTCAGAAAAACGCTGGATAGCTAAATTTGAAGGAGTAATCTCGCTCTGAGTCTGTCCGTGGCTGCTCCGGCTCAAATTCGAGTCATCTTACGGCAAATTTTCACAAATTGCGCACAAACTGCATAAATTTCGGATAAATGCCCTGTCAACTCAAAAGATCCGATTATTTCCTACGCATTTGCAGTGTATTACATGCATCATTTAATTCCCGCTGCACATCCTCTTCGGATCGGCTAGCTCCTCTAACTAACCCTAGTTAATGGGGGTGGTTTACCGCCTACCAGCGCCGGGCCAAGTATGGTAACACATATGGCCGTGAGCGCGACATAAATTAAATTATTATATAACTTTTATATCACGCGGTGGCGAAAACAGCAACGCTACTGATCAAGCAGTTTTATGAATCCGTATGCCCAGGTGGCAATGGCAGACGTGGAAAAAGMATTAATAACATTTTMTGTTATGTGTTTACATTAATTGCCAGTGAACTGTCCTGTCAATTGACGCAATTAGCWATCTGTCYATACATTCGTGGAATTGAATACACTGGTAATACGTCTCTGWTTTGACCGTCTCAGTCCCAAACATGGATAAGGCGCATATCATACAGAGTGATGATATGGCCGTCMTATTAAATTCTAATTAATAATATCGTAATAACTTATTAAGTAATAAATGAGTAAAAAGAATTAGTAGTTATCCCTGTCACCGACTCACCAGTAATAAGTGCAACACGTTAGCACTCCCTTCGAGTTACGCGCCATGCAATGTTTGTAAGAAGACACCTATTTTTATACCATCAAGTGGAATGAAGAGCCACCGCCTTTTCCAAGTTAAGCGGTGGACTCCGGCATGGATAATTTTAACTTAACCAGCCCGCTTTTTATATGTTTTGACTTTTTCTCTTAAATCTGGTCACACAAATTTGGAAAAAATTGTAAATGTTTTTTTTTAAATTATATTTTTGATTGTATAAATAAATTGAAAAAACTTTTATGGACAATCAAATTATATATAGACTTGGTCATTGAAATCTACATATCCAAAATTAAACAGAAAAAATCCACACAAAATAACCAACTTAAAACCTTTATATTCACACCGGGAATGTCTAATTTTACCATATTCACACTATGATTTAAAATGTTTGTGAGCGTTTTGAATTGACTTATTATTTATTTCCAAGTTAAGCTGTGGACTCCGGCACGGATGATTTGAACTTAAACCGCCCCGCTTTTTTACAGTGGTTTTGTTTGTATTTTGTTCACATTCTCGTTGTTTCAATGTTAATGATAGAAATGTGTAATTTTGCCATATTCACACTGCAATTTAAAAGGTTTGTTAGCACTTTGAATAGACTATTTAAATTGCAATTTGAGTAATAGAAATTATGATCGAGATTGGTCGGATTTCGATGAAATTTGCTAAAAATAAAAAGTAATAGAAATTATGATCTAGATTGGTCGGATTTGAATGTTGAATGTCAAGCTCAGTTGAATCTTATGCGTGTTCAAAGAATCTCGATTTGAATATCAGTTATCAAGCTCTGTTGAGTCTTATGTTTGTTCAAAGAATCTCGTAAGCGATATGTAATACGTCACTTTAATCTTTTAATAAATTTTGTTGGTATATTTGTTGAAACGGAAATTTATTAATTTTTTTATTTTTAAATTAATTTTAAAATAATAATAATAATTTAATTATAAAATTTTAGTTAAGATGAACACTAATTAGTGTATGAGATTTTTTTGTTTGTAGAACAAGATATTTTTTTCATCAATTTTATTATTAAAATTTAAAAAAGTGTATATATTTTACTTAGTCAATATTTGAGGTAGCCCACTCAAAATTAAATATAATATACATAAAACTTAAATATTAATCCTATTAATTTAGCATCATATTAATTTTTTTATTAGATACTTGTTGATTCGAAATTAAAATATATATAGAGATTAACTTAATCTTATAGTATACTACAAAGCCATGCGTTGTCTTTAATGGATTTTAACGTAACGCTAAGGGAAGAATGTATCGATAATCAAACTTGGATTGGTCGCACTAGACTTTTAAACCATAGCCCCTTCGAACTTCGCGTCAAAGCTGCAAATTTCTGCCTTCGCAGACGCGGCGGAGTTCGTGAGCAAAGACAATTTATAAAAGAATACTACAAAGCCATGCGTTGTCTTTAATGGATTTTAACGTAACGCTAAGGGAAGAATGTATCGATAATCAAACTTGGATTGGTCGCACTAGACTTTTAAACCATAGCGCATTCGAACTTCGCGTCAAAGCTGCATATTTCTGCCTTCGCAGACGCGGCGGAGTTCGTGAGCAAAGAAAATTTATAAAAGAACGAGGTCAATAGGAGGAATTTTCTTAAATAATGTTTGGTTTGAGGGTAAGGAAAATATTTTATTAACTACCCACTCACATTGAAAATGAAATTGGACATGGTCGGGATAACATATTTTATGGACCACCGAAGTCAAATCGGAAAAGAAATTCGATTTGGTCCAAATAAAATAATATTTGTATCTTAGTATCGAAGTCTCGAGGACTTGACTTGGGCAAAAGAGTCAAGAGCTTGACATGACTTGATAAGCTTTAAAAATGCTTATAGAAGAATGATAGAAGATTTAAAAATCCAATGTAAATAAGTAAGGGAAGATAACTAAAATGAGTTAAATTTTTTATATTTATAATAATAATAATTTATTTTTAAGGTCATGATTAAGTACTAAATTGGTGTATAAGACCTTCTTGTTTGTGAGACAATGGACTTTTCAGCTAAGCAATTTGATTGATAAAGTCTACTAAGGTGTACAAAACCTACATAACCTACCCCCTCTGGATTGAACCCTTGACCTCCAAGGAAGAAACACATATTTAGCAATGAAATTTATGTTTTTCAAATAGAACTTGTTGACTTGATCCACAACCTATAAGAATTTAGGAGTTAAGGATTTGATTTTTGAGTATTTGGTGGCATATAATTTAACCTTGTAACAAAAGAATTATTTTTAATCAAAAACCCAATAAAAATTCCATGTATTATTAGAGTTTCATTATTATTAGAGTTTTATGTATGGTGGGATTATTCTCCCAAGTGTATTGATCAATTCTAAATCAACGAAATCCTTAAAAAAAGTTTTGAATTGATGGGAACTCTAATTTTGTGTATCAACTGATAGTAACAACTAAAGGAAAGTGTGTTGCAAGATTAGACATCTCCCTTGTGAGCCATTGGTTGCAATTAAATGTCAAGAGCATTGGTCCTAATTTTTGGCAATATTGGACTAATATTCATTTTGTTCTTTAAATTCATAATGTTGGAAAAATAGTTTTGATCACCAAACTTAGGGTTTATTAAAATATTTGTCATATTTTAACTTCTTCTTACTAATGATTTCAATGTCATGTCATGTCTTATCTTTAAACTTCATTTCATATTTCATGTTTTATCTATTATTAAATTGATTGTTTTATTTTATATTCCAATAGTTAAACCAAACCTCATAATCTCTAGCTCAACCTATTTTGAGCTCGTGGTGGTTGTTGCCCATACTAGTTGATCAACTTAAACAATTTATGTTTATGTTCTAAATATCTAATCATTGTTTTAGACTCCATGGAAGTGCATCCAACTTCAATCAATAGAATAGAATGGGATAAGGTTTGTTGCATTTAATTTGAAAATTATGAAAAGTTATGAAGAAAAAAAAAATGATTTGCTTGATTTTATTCCAAGTATCAATTTATGTTTATATTCTAAATATCTAGACATGGTTTTAGAGTCCATGGAAGTGCATCCAACTTTGATCAAGAAAATGGGATAAGGTTTGTTGCATTTAATTTGAAAATTATAAGTTATGAAAAGTTTTTGGATTTGCTTAATTTTATTCCAAGTATCAAGAGGGACATTGCAAGCCTAAACTTTACAACTATAAAGAATAATCGGTTAACTAAAGTTGTTGATAATGTTTTTCTTATCCTAGTCCTAGAGTTCAACATTTCTACATTTGTTTTCAACATTCTAATAAACTTTTCAACCACCAATGGTTGTCTTATCAACATCATGGTTCCATTTCAAATGGAAATTGAAATCAATGCCTAAGTATTTGTAATATTACATCTCTTTAAGGGTTTCTTTAAGGGTGTTATCACTATACAAAACTGGAAATAAGTTATTTCTTGGATTAAATTATCATAAGCTTGGTTTTATCAATATTAATGATAAGTTCTTAATTTTTGAAAAATAGTTGGAGAACCTTGAGTTGCTTTGTGAAGTTATTCCATAACTTTTGCAAGGAGAAAATATCACCAATGTATAAGAGAAGAAGGAAAACAAGTCCAATTATGTTAACACCAATGCACCCCTTCTCTTCTAAACATTGCTCAATTTTATTAATATAGATGACATAAAGGGTAGCATTAGAAAGAGGGCACCCTTACTTAACACTAATATTACAATTGATGTTCTTTGAAAATTCAACATAATTACATTTTAGCTTAGCAATAACCTTTTCATAGAGCTTAGTCACAACATTATGGAGCTCAAGAGGGATGCATATTTCTTCTAGTGTTTTGCATAGCTTGGTTCTCTACACATTTTCAAAGGTTTTTCTAAAATCAACGAAACAACAAATTATATATCTTTGTATTGACAATCCTCGGTAATAACTCTAAGAGTGGCAGGGTGATAAGTTGTAGCATGTTTCTTCATGAACCTAGCTTGTCCTTTAGCCCTTTTGTTACTATCCTCGACCCATTTACTAATTTTTATTTTAAGAATCACGTCAAATATTTTTTCTAAAAGGGGCCTAGTCAAGATAGTTTGATAATTGAACGAGTCATCATCGTTTCCAAACTTGAAAATAGGGACAATTAAACTTTCAATATGTTTTTTGGGGAAGCCTCATTTTACACCTTGATTGAAAATATGCTTGATACAAGGTGGCAAGATCAAGCTCCTACATTTAATATCTTGGCTTTGTATCCTTCAATATATTTAGCTTTTCCATTTATGAGGTGCATTGTTATCCCCATTTTGTTGGATAACTAAGGAGATGTTGTCTCGAGGCCCTCAGGGTGCAAACATGGAGTGTCGAGAGACCACGTGACTAGCAGTGTCCACTTGCACATATGGAAGCCCTCTCTACCACCATAGTTTGGATCCATCGTTGGGGAATCCACCACACCAAATAGCTTCTAGAAGGCAACTGGATCTTGCTCCATGCGGTACAAGTCAGGTATTGTGGAAGGTAATCACCCTAATATTTGAGGCATTTAAGCATGTTGTATTGAAGTTGTGTTTGATTATAGAACACTTGCTTGGACATTATGCTTTTGACCTTGTTTCACCTTGGTGAGTGTCATCGATTTCCTAGTAAGTGGCTAACTTTTGGGGAAGGGATGCAACTAGGGGTCCCTTGAGGGGTCATCGTACCGTTCCCAACCATACTTGTCACTTTTTGCTCATTGCATTCCCATCACATTTCCCTCTTCTAGGCCCTTTGACTTTAGTGACCCAAGAAGGGCATGTACCTCATTTCATGGGAAGAAGGTGTTGAAGGCCTAGGGAGATGGTGGCTGGAAAAAGCTAAAAACCTAAAATATAAACCTTCTAGATGCTTGCCCAGACAGGTCTTGAGAACAATAAATTGCTTCTCTTAAAAGAATTGAAGGTCTACAAAAGATCAAACACATGATAAATATCCCGCTTGAATGAAAGGTTAACACTAGTGCGTTATAACGCTTTTGATGGTTACCCCTATGGCACTTTGTGGACCTCTTTTTTCAAGTGACACTGTGTTACTGCCCCCCAAGTTAATCGATTCACTATTGGGAGTGCACAGGTGTTTGGATCATTAATTAATTAATAAATGGAAATAAATGGGCTTGGAAAAAGGTTCAACTGTAGACGAAGGTGCAACACACCCTCTACAAAGGCACCCATAAATGAGATAATATGAGCCCTTATATGTCATGAAACTCATTGACCTACAAAGTCTAACTCCCTATCCACCTCATCACCCACTACATGACCTTGAAGGGGCATCCTTGGGAGCATCCCCTACTTGAGGGTTTTGGTCTACCCAATAGGACTTTTATGACACCCCTCCCATACCTAAACTTTGTCAATTGTATAGGGTCTTTGAGCACTTTTTTTAATTTGATGAGGTAGTTTTGATGCATGTGTTTAGGTGCCTTGTTTATTAGATGTGGTTTTCACTTGCCATGATATTTTGACTTGAGATCTGGAGGGCATACCCTTTTGTTTTGTTGGACCTTGTTTGGTGACCAGTTTTGATAGAACAAGCCTAGTTTAGGCTTCCATGGGGAAAGAAGCCCACAGGATGGATACCGAGGACCCCCATGCCGGATGATGAGGATTGCCTTTGGAGGCTTTAGATGACACCATGGAGGACCTTACTCAACCCCTTGCTAACCCAACGACCTCTCCTTGAAGGTAAAACATCACAAAGAAAGGGCTTGTTGTCACCTAGGATCGAGTACTTATGGTGGTGGAGTTATTTTTCATTGACACTTGGCATCATTTGATGGAGAGAGCATGTTGACTTGTGGGAAAGGGCTATAGTGCATGAGGATAAGGCCTTTGAAGGCCAAATGTTCCATCCCCAACCCCAATGATTTGTTAAATATGCCAAAACGTTTCCCTAAAGGGGTGGCGTCATCTTATTTTAGGGTTTCTAATGTGTAAAAGTGAAATTTGAATTTGTAAAGGGGCAAAGTAAGGGTTGTTGACCCCTTACTTTGTGATTTACCCTAACTAAGTGGACAAACTATGTTTTAGATATTTTGTATAAATTTAGATCATTTGAATCTCATTTCATAACATAACTCTCCCATTGTGAGAAGTATTTGGCTGAAATTTGCGCCTTCTTGGGCATTTTTGGTATCTCTCTCTCTCTCTCTCTCTCTTGCAAATGGTTTTTGGTGTTATCTCTTGGTGAATGGATGAAGTGAAGTGATGCACACCTCTTGAAGGTTTGTTCTTTTGCTCTTGGATGGTAATTTGCATGGTGAACTAGGGTTTGATATCTCTTTTCTTGGAATTGGTAAGCAAAAATATGCATATGTTAGTTCTTTCTTGCTCATTCTTGGTAATTGTTGTTGGAAACCCTAGGAGGAGTATTTTGGATACACCCTCCTTTTATGCTTCATCTTATTTTTAAGGTTACAAGTCATTCTTGAACAAGGGTTGCTAGGAGAAGTACAAGTGTGTACACCCTCCTAGATTTACCCTAAGTTGGTTGGCATACCCTATGGAGTAAGAGGATTAACACCCCTAGGGATCTTGTTGATTAAACTAGTGTTTTAAAGATCCCATTCACCCAATTTTAAAAGGCACTAATCTAATTTTTTGCATTGGAGAAATAAATTCTTTGCCTCGATAAACGTGATTTAATGAGATACTAATCTTGTTTCAATTGGACAATTTTCTACATGCTAAGGGATTGTCAAGGCCACTAGGGCATCTTGATTGGGCTAATATTCTTATATTTATAGCTCATTAAAAGCTACAGCCATTAGGGCTGCATCGAAAATCTCTCTTTACTCACTTGTAACTTGCTTTTCAACCGTCAAAATTTGTTAAAAGTTTGCCAAGGTAATCTACTAGGCCTAGTGCATCTTTTGGGTGGACTCTTTGTAAATTTTGGTGGTTGATTTTCTTGCTGTAACAACTTGTTTGCTACAGCCATAATGCTGCAAAATATCTCTGCAAAACAATTTACTACAGCCTTGTTTTATTGCTAAAGTCTTGTGCTTGCTTACTTGAGTGTTACTAGCTTTATCTAGTTTATCTCTTGCATCATTTGTTGGACTTCTAGCAATTGTTTAGCAAATTTAACAATTAGTTTCTTGCTGATATATATCTATGTTTATTTCTGCAATTAGGGACAACAAGCTTAACTTGCTTTTCCACCTAACATTGTATATGTAGATTGGCTTGTTCTTGTGTCTCAGGCAGGTACACCACTCTTTACAGGGACTCTTACTTATTAGCAACCTTTGGCTACCGCCAAGACCTCATTCAAGCCCTTTTTCACACTTAGTAACTTGACCTATAGAGGCATCCATTCATACATCTTACTTTCCATGTCATTTCCCCCTAGGGTCACCAGGATTCCCCACTTGAGGTGATTCTATCATCTCTAAAGTGACGGGAATACCTGCCTAAGGTTACAGTGGGTAGGTGTTCTCAAAGCTTTCACCATTTGGTGGTTGGGTCGAGCTTTTCCCAACCTACAACTTGTGCGATAACAATGCACAATGTCGAATTTTATATCCTCGATTGAGAAAATCTTAGCCCATTGATGAGTGGCTTGATGTCCTAAGAGACTTGAGGGGAGACATAAAAGTTTGTTAAAATAGGTGTTCTAGTTATTTATATTAATATTGCTCGATTCTTTATCTTTTATAGGGATGATGTTAGCCCAAAAAAATTAGGTTCTATTTTACCTAATTCGAT
>SNQJ01S0025762.1:159408-170394 GCA_010110895.2 Picea sitchensis
ATGTCCTAAGAGACTTGAGGGGAGACATAAAAGTTTGTTAAAATAGGTGTTCTAGTTATTTATATTAATATTGCTCGATTCTTTATCTTTTATAGGGATGATGTTAGCCCAAAAAAATTAGGTTCTATTTTACCTAATTCGATGAGTCTCTCTTGATTATTGATTAAATATTGATGTTTTTAAATTTTTATTAAGAGCTTATAATTTATAATATTAATAGCTTTGTTAGTCTCATTAGAGATGGTTCAAATATATATTCTTGCAATTTTACAATCTAAGTCACCTCGGAGGTTTCAAAGATGATGTTTTCTACTAATTACTCTTGATTATTGATGCATTTGCTATTTTTGTCCCTTTGATCTGGGCCACCCAATTCTTCTTTGGTTTGGCCTTGACTCTTGGGGTGAAGCTGGGATGAACCTTCCAACACTTCTCAACCCGAGAGCCAATCATCTCACATTCACTATTGTAATTCTTAACATGGCATGTTTGTATTAATCTAGGTTTCTTGTTGCAATTCTTCATTTGTTCTCCTTATTAGACTGGAGATGAGCTATGACATCCTCCTTCCTTCTTCTTAGGGTACTTGGAGCCTTTTATGGGAGATTTCTTCCGCCAATGCTTGGCCACACAATGATTATCCAATCCACATAAAGAATGGTGATAAGAATAATAACATTGGTATGCCCTATGCCCTCTCTTTTTTGCAAAAAAAATAAGTGACATGGGGCCTCTTACTCACGTACTTTCTTGGGTTTCCCTTGTACTTATTGGCTCTCTTGGTTGGACCTCCAAACACTGGTGTAGGTTGAGATGCTTCAAACAACTCTTTGTATCCCTTCCTCGAGCTTATGCATGGATTTCAGAGTGCATTGCAACCTTCTCCTTTCTCACCCCTCCCTAGTTTCTCTCTCCTTGTAGTTGTTTGTCCTCCTTCCCAAGCCTTCATAAAGTTTATCTTCTTGATGTGATTGACACATGCTTAAGTTATGCTTTGTTGGAGTGGTTGATTACATTCCTTACGATTCAAATGCACTTTACCTTGGGTTGCACATGACCATTCATCCTCTGTCACTATCCCACTAGGATATCCAATGCCTTCACAGTGAGGCCTAGATACTACCCCTATGGGGTTTACAACACCTTGGCCAATCTTGCCAATCCTTTGGCCATTGATGCCTATTCCTTTCATCAACTTGGAGCCTATACCCTTAGTGTGATTCTCAAAACTAACAATCCAATGCCTTCACAGTGAGGCCTAGATACTACCCCTATGGGGTTTACAACACCTTGGCCAATCTTGCCAATCCTTTGGCCATTGATGCCTATTCCTTTCATCAACTTGGAGCCTATACCCTTAGTGTGATTCTCAAAACTAACAAGGTGGTCACTTAACAATTCAATACAAATATAATGGGCATATGTTGAAGTGCTTACCATGTTTTCATCAATTATAGCTTGTGCATTGTGAGTGTAGAGAATATAGTAGATTCTCCCTTCTTTACCTTCTCGTGAATCTCCTCTTGAAGGTTGGAATAAAATGCATCCTCTGCATCTAAATATTTTAACTTCTACATGGCTTGGACATTTTCTCCCCAAGTCTATTCATTCTACTTAAGACAGAATCTTAATTTATCACAAAGAAAGTTACATATTCTTCTAGGTTGTCCATGGTTTTCCTAAGGAGTTTTAACGTGCTTCTAAATTTCTTTTGTGAATCCTTGTTCTTCTTCTCTAGGTGTTTGAATAACTTCTTCAGCCCTTGATTTCCATCTTGAATATATTGATTGCATCCTTCCAACTCATGGAGCCTCTCTCTCCTAAGACATTTTCCCATTGTTGTTATATGTATACAACTCCCACAAAAATCAAGGAAACTCTTTTTATACCAAACTAATCCATATANTTGATTTCCATCTTGAATATATTGATTGCATCCTTCCAACTCATGGAGCCTCTCTCTCCTAAGACATTTTCCCATTGTTGTTATATGTATACAACTCCCACAAAAATCAAGGAAACTCTTTTTATACCAAACTAATCCATATACAATGGGTAAGTCAAAATCACCCAATGGAACTAAAAATGGATTTATATCAAAAAAATCGAACTTTAAAATTCAAACTTTATTGCCCATAATTTTTATGCAACTATAGTAACACAGCAACAAACATTCACACATATACACAGTACGTTGTGGAGTTTTTAACTAAAGAACCCTCGTGGGGAAGGAACTCTAGATATATTAGGAAAATTGCATTACATCCTTTCTTATAGTAGTAGTTCACTTTTGTATTGACTTCTCAAGATCTTATAGATTTCCTCGTTCATGCACAACTACTTCTATATTTATTTGGGAGTTTTTCATATCCCTCTAGTGGATTTACTTTCTCTCACCAACACATGTTGTGGTCTTGTTCTTTTGTTTTCCTTATAAGTAACACAACAACAAACATTCACACATATACACAGTACGTTGTGGAGTTTTTAACTAAAGAACCCTCGTGGGGAAGGAACTATAGATATATTAGGAAAATTGCATTACATCCATTCTTATAGTAGTAGTTCACTTTTGTATTGACTTCTCAAGATCTTATAGATTTCCTCATTCATGCACAACTACTTCTATATTGGTTTGGGAGTTTTTCATATCCCTCTAGTGGATTTACTTTCTCTCACCAACACATGTTGTGGTCTTGTTCTTTTGTTTTCCTTATAAGTGTTTGGCTCTCCTTGGTTTGGCTCCTAGCTCATAACTCTTGGCTCTTGGATTTACACATACAACCTTTCTTTAGTGCCAACTTTGTCCTTGGTATCACCTTGGCTTAGTTATCACACCCTTGGTTACAACCCCTTGTGTTGCTTTGCTCCAACAATGGTTTTTTAAGCTTTCCCTTAAAAAACTATCTTTTTTGTTCTCTTAGGTTCCTCTTTAAGTAGCATTTTTCTTTCAAGATCTAGTTCTCCCTCATTTCAGGTTCCTTCCAAACCATCTAATTATTCAACTAAGAAAGGGTTATGGTTTAATATTAGTAGCTAATGGCTTGTATTCTCTAATGGATCCCCTATACATCCTTAGATCCATGTCCACTAATGTTTGGCCATGTGTTTCTTGGGATCTTTTTACCTTTCCTATTCTTGGTGGTTATGTTGACATGACATCCACAAGCGTTACTCACAACAATTATGAGTGCTAACATTTTTTGCTTGCAATATACCTACATGTTATACACATGGCTTTTATGATTGGAATCTCATCATGATGAAGATGAGCTTCACCTTGCCAAAAAGTCGATGTGTGTTTCACACCCTTGGTTACAACCCCTTGTGTTGCTTTGCTCCAACAATGGTTTTTTAAGCTTTCCCTTAAAAAACTATCTTTTTTGTTCTCTCTTCATCTAAAATAGAACATCTTCATGGACCTCGTCGTCATCTTAGGTTCCTCTTTAAGTAGCATTTTTCTTTCAAGATCTAGTTCTCCCTCATTTCAGGTTCCTTCCAAACCATCTAATTATTCAACTAAGAAAGGGTTATGGTTTAATATTAGTAGCTAATGGCTTGTATTCTCTAATGGATCCCCTATACATCCTTAGATCCATGTCCACTAATGTTTGGCCATGTGTTTCTTGGGATCTTTTTACCTTTTTACCTTTCCTATTCTTGGTGGTTATGTTGACATGACATCCACAAGCTTTACTCACAACAATTATGAGTGCTAACATTTTTTGCTTGCAATATACCTACATGTTATACACATAGCTTTTATGATTGGAATCTCATCATGATGAAGATGAGCTTCACCTTGCCAAAAAGTCGATGTGTGTTTTTTTTCAATCGAGGTTTCTGACTAGGATTTATGGGTCCTTTTGTGAATTTTTTATCCTATCCACTCGGGTTCAATTCCCTCAAAGTGGACATGTTGGCTCGTTGCAATAAGGCTAGAAGGGTAGGCGACCGCTGGGACAGAGGTCCACCCTGGTGGGCTTCGAGATGCCTTGACCCTTGCTAAGTCATAAGTTATTAGTATATATGGCTTGCGGGTTGTTGGACATACTGTTGGGTTATAGTGGTAGCTAGTAGGCTTGATCTTAGGCCTAACCCAAATCAAACCTACCAATTATTGATTCCCATGGTTAAAAACAAAAACAAAAAGTTCAATTGTTTTTTCTAAATTTTGTCAGAATGGGGTTTTCCCTCCATTGAGATTTCTCTGCCAGTGATTCACCATCAAGTTTTCTCCCATGTATTGGGTTTTTCCTACCAATTATTTTGAGACCGCCACTTTTCAGAGAAAAACCTTCAAAAGTGTAACTTCCTCTTCTTGATCCTATAACTAGGTTTTTTCTGCACTAAGTTTTTGGAGTCCCATTTCTTGGATGAAAACTATGTTCCTCGTTCAAAACTTCAAAACTTCAGTTCTCTCTCTTCCATCGAGGTTCCTTTCATTGAGGTTTTCCCACCAAGTTTTCTTGAGCCTAGCCTTAAGAATAAAAAAATCAACTAAGAAAGTTTGCCTCTAGTTCTAGGATTTTTTTCCCCGAGTTTTTCCCAATCTCAACTATTGTCCAAAAATTTTGGTAACAAATGTCCAATGGCTTAGTTTCTCCCTTTGCTCAACATTTTGCACATGGCCTTAATAGATGAGTTACTCATCCTTTGCTTGGTGTTTGAATTATCCTTTGCTTGACAATTGGAAAGTTAGGTTTCTCACTCCTTTGCTAAGCACTAACCTATCGTTCCTTATTGCGCATAGTTTGCCGAACATTGATCCTATGTCCTTGCCTCGGTACCGGCATACTTGAATAGATTTTCCCCTTTTTCTCGCGAGCCTAGTCCTTTTCTTGTTGACCCTCGTTCTTCGTTTGCTCAAAGTTCAGTTCCGCCCTATGCTCATTCGTTGCCTTACTGCTTTTCTCAATGGATGAAATAGTCATTTTCTCGAACAACATAAAACTCGGTTTTCTTATTTCCATCGATCTCGGTGAAGGCGCTTTCACCGAGCACAAAGAAAGCGCTTTTCGTCGAGCATTGCATCCTCGAGTGCTTTTCTCAATGGACCAATTCCTTGCTCGCTCAACCAATCCTTTTCTTCGTGGACAATCCTTGGGTAAGTACTAAAGTCTCTTGCTTGAAACAAGAATGTCATTTTCTCACCTTGCTTGCTCGTCGAAGCAATGAGTCTTTTGCTCATTGAGATTAACATTGTTTGCCTTATGCTCATGATGAACATATTTGTGATTGTTTGTTTTGGTTTTTTCATTAAAATAATAATTTATGTTTAAGGTTATACTCAAGCTATATATTAAATTGGTGTATGAGACCTTCTTGTTTGTGGGATAAGAGTCCTCTTGGTGCAACGATTTGACTGCTAAAATCTATAGAGGTATACATACTCTACCCCCTACTATATTTTTCCATTTAGACTTACCCTGAGCCTTAATCCAATTCACTCAACATTTAACCATGCTTTGACCTAAATTATGGATCATCTTAGATTCATACTTGATATGATTCTCATAGCATGGGAGAGTGTATAATGCGCCAAGGTGACTAGTCAACATATCTTGTTACTTAAAATTGATTTTGATAAGTCTTATGATAAGACACAATAGTCTTTCATTGTGAATATGCTTACCTCTATTTCTAAGTTTCTAGGGTGAACACACTCTTCTCCAATGCTTCAATCTTTTTTTCAATCAATCATGCCTTATTAGATTGAATTACTTTGCACAAACCCCTCTAACAAGGATGTCCCCTGACTCCTTACTTATATGTGATGGTTGTTGATGCTCGGGGCTACTTACTTGATGTTGCTAGAGCCTGAGGTTAGATTAGGGGGCATATGTATTCCAAGGGGGTGGAGTGATTAAAAACTAATATGTTGATAATTTTCTTCTTTCCATTTGACGTTGTTAGGAGTCAATTAATGGAGCATTAAATTGATTAGACACATTTGGCAATTCAACTGAGGCAATGGTAAGTGATTATAAAACCAATTTTTAGTTGACTAGCACTAGAACATACCAACTTAATTCAAGTGGCCTCAGAATCACACGAGGGATGGTGATATTGTTCATTACTTAAGAATACCTTTAGCGGTTAACCTTTCTCTCTTTTTCTATGGAATGGAGTTTACAAATGCTTCAACACGAGCTACAAAAGTGGATGTTTAGAGACCTTCCACTGGCCAACAAGATCATGATCATTGGGAAAATTTGTAATATCCCTAGCCTTCTGCTAAAATAATTTGTGTGTTTTCTTGGTATTGGACTTTTGTCAAACACTTTAAATGCATAGATCAAACTCACTATACTAACCCCCTTTTAACTATTGTTGTCTTTTTGGTTTAATGTTGGTTCAGAAGTTATGTCAAACACCTTGTTAACATTTTCATCCCCATTGTAAACCATTTTATGGTGTTGTCATATAGGTGTATTTGTTGGTTTATGTATTCAATTTGGGTATTTAATAGATAATGGAGAGTTTGTTGCCAAATAGAAAAATGCATAACATGTAAAATATAACAACAAGTTTCTAATGGACAGTAACATCAACCAACAACCAAATAAACACCAAATGTGATCTGGTTTATTTCATGCTTTGACCTGTTACAATTGTATGGCAACTAAGAGGCTCAAAACGACCTCTCCACCCATTTTACAGCTCCAAGAAATATCAAATCGACCCTGTCAAAATGTATAGTCTCCCATAGTCCATGAACTCAACAAAATGAACTCTACAACTGTGGAAATCCAACCACAATATGAAGAAATCATCTCAACAATGATAGATCTCTACCAAGGTGAGAGAAATTGGCCCAACATCTAAAGATATCAATGCAACAAGGAAAAAATGCCCCCTACAACAAGGAAATACGACCCAACCTCAAGCTAATTCCCCCAACAAGAAGACTCGGTCCTCAAAGGAGGAAAATCAACCCCAAAATGGAGAAAATTGACCTCCTCTTAACCTATAATCTGACTGCCCATAAATGGGGCAGACTCCTCTAGAATTCAACCCTTTACTCACAATCTTGACCCAAGAAGAAGAGAGTTTGGTCTCTCTCAAAGGTGATTCGCCCAGCACAAAACTCAGACCCAAGCAACCAAAATCACCCTTGCAAAGAAGGAAATCGACCTGCCAAGAGTAAATGGGCATCCGCAATGGTGAACTCGGCCTTTTACACATAAACTCAACCCAACAATTAAGGATTTTGGTCTGGCCACAAAGAGCTCAACCTAGCAACGAAAACTCGGTCCCTAGACAAGTGAAATCAGTTTAGCCAATGTAGAACTCGCCCAACAACTAAATCACATGCCTCTGCCAACAAAATGAGCTACTGCAATTGAAGACTTGGCTTCTACTAAGCCACAAACTCTGCAAAATATGAATACGAATGATGTCCAACGAAGAACCTGAGTGATTCTCCCTCTACTTGGCTAGGGTGGAATCTTTCACCACTGAAACTGGATTAGCTAGGGTGGATCTCTCACCACTGAAACCAATCTACACTAGGGTTTACTCCAAACCCCACCAAAGGCTCTAAGAGCTCTCCAAGTCACATAAGAAATAATCATAAACATGATGAGAGGATGAACTCTCATCTTTCTTTTATCCCTCTCACTTACTTTGATGACCCTTTTACCCTTTTGGATGTCCCTTTTACCTTTTTACCTTTTCACTTAAACAATTAAAGTAACATCATAATGTTTGCTTAAGTAATAATCTCAAAGTCACTTTATAACATTTTTAACTTAATTATTTAATGTCACTTTAGAAATATAACATTTTTCTTCCCAAAGACATCAAATACCCAAGATAATCCCCTTTTCTAACCTACCATGGTCTACTGGAATCAAATAGACCACTAAGTCATCCTCATAGAGCGGTCATTTGGAAAGGGACATTACAAAATTTTACACGCTCTTCGTATTTATTTTGTTTCTTGCTTGTACTTGTTAAATTTAGTTGGTTTGAAAAAAAAAACTTAGAGCTTTCTCATAGACCAATTTCAAGGGTAATCGCTCAATTCCTTTAGTGCATTGGAGAGATTGTACTTTATCTAAGTAAGAAGGCAAGTTGGTTCTCATTGATATCAGACTTCAAGGGGATATTTCGCCAGCCAAATGGATTGTAAGATGTTTGTTTGGTGATGATCCTTGGAAATAATTGCCAAGGAATAAGATTTCTAATGTGAAGCACCAAAAGAATCCAAAAGGGGCCACCTTTTGTTTAGTGATGTCATTGTTGCTTCATTGGACTTCAAAATCAATGACTCATTTATGTTACATAGTATTGGGGAAGCATGGAAGAAAATCAGTTTATTACACTCGGTATTGGTATTGGAATGGTCTTAAGAGAAAATTGGATTTGAATTATCATTTGATCTATACTTTAAAAGATCAACAAAATACTTTGTCACATAGATAGATATTCCCCATAAAAAATTATTCAAGAAAAAAGACAAAAATATCTCTAGGATGAAAGTGATAGATCATGAAAAGCGTGTTATAATATGTCCAAAGAATTCAAATTAATTTGATCTAATATACATGTTGTTTCAAGGTATTCAATAATGGATTCCACCAAATGAAACATATAAATTTAATATGTTTAATCTAAATCTCATTTGATCGGATTAGATGTGGAAGTATGATTAACCTATTTGGAATTACAAAACGAGAAGGATTTACCTAGACCTTTATAACCACATCCTTGTGTTGTTCCTGAGTCTGTACTAAGGCTTAAAGTACAGTGTTAAGGCATCCGAAAGTATGTAAAGGATGAATATGAAGATAACGTCACCTTCGGTATGAGAAACTAGGGCAGATTTCTACGTTCTCGTCGTCTAGCTTCCAACTGCTCTTGAGCAGTTATATCACGCTCAACAACTGCCCATGAACGCTCGAGTTCTTCTCGGGTGTTAGCAGTTTTGAGGATTGTATCGAAAAGATTTAAGGCGATATGTGTTTGATTAGATAGCCCGGGTTCAATATTAGGTTGCGTAGCTGCAGGTACATTCATTGAGGAACAATAACCGCAGGAAATAATTTAAAGAAAGATTTCAGTGCTGTTCAATTTGGTCGAAATAAAGAGAGAGTTTTACGTTTTCTGAACGAAATAAAAATTTGCAAAAGAAGGCCCTTTCCCGTAACTGCATTATAATTTAATATAAAAGTGTGATGCGGAAGAAAAACATTTAGCTACGTATAACATGAGGTTCCTGTCAAAAGAAAGTCACATATAAGCAGAAGAAGAAATTGGTGAGAAAATAACCGACGTAGCCGAAGGTAAACGTAGAATTCTGAAAATGTGAATTGGTCTTACACCCGCTAATAGTCGATGCAGAGGAAAAACAATAGACAGAGACAGAAAACCAGAATTCCTTTGTTATAGTAGTGGTCGTACTAAATTATAACAAAGCACATCAGTTATGAATGAGCGAAATGAAATGAAACATAAAACACAAAGAAACAAACTTGATAATACAGTCTGGACGGAATTGAGAATCTTCAAATTCCTTGTATATTAACTTCTTCAATGTAAAACTCTATTACAATCGATACCAAAAAGGTCCAGCCCAGTGCTCTTCTTTTTGTGATCTATTTATACAAATTTGCCCTCTCCTACTCTATTTTCAAAAAGTGCCAGGTGCTTGCCTTTACGTGATTCGGTGCATATGATACATTTGTCCATAAACTGGATACCAGCTGTGAAGGTTCCGCTTGGCAGCTATGAGGAATGAAATCACTCCATCTCTTCTACTCCATTTTCAAAAGGTGACAGGTGCTTGTCTTTGCGTGGATTCGATACATATGATACATTTGTCCACGAACTGGGATACAAGCTATGAAGGCTCTGCTTGATAGCTGGCCTCGGTGAAATAGCACTCTCGAGCCAACTGTGGAAGTTTATCACCTATTTGTGCGTCAATGATGTGAAGAGCGCTGAGTTGCGCACTCGGTTGAATCAAATGTTTATCAACTTCAGCCATATCTACCCTGTCCATATTAGAGATATCCGCCGAATCTCTTTCATTCTTCTCCTTTAGATCGAGGGAGATCTGATCTATATTCATTTGCCTTAGCGTCTCTGAGTCACCTCCATTCTCCATTTCTAGCAGCTCACCATCTATGGCATTGAAGGCTTCTTCTAATGAACTGGTTACCTTTTGAGCCTGTTCCTTGCTTAGGGCAATATTATGTTCCCAATCTTTTAACAAAATATTACCTCTTGTTTGTTCAGCGATGGTGAGCCCTGGAGAATCTGTGGAAAATCTGTTGTTGGTAACTATCACTGCCTCTTGAAAGGCTACCCGAGTAGCCTCTGCGTTCCTTTCTTTGACAGTCAGATTTTCTGAAATACGATGCATTAACATGCAGTCTTCTTGGATCACCCCCACTTTGTCTAACATACTTTGTTGTACAGAAGAGATCCTGCCCCTGATATCAATCGCCCGGGATTTAAACCCTTCGACGTCGATCATTTTGCTCTCAGCAACCTCTAACTGAGCCTGTAGCTCTGTGATCATATTCCTCTGCTGACTAGCCTGCACCCGACCTTCTCGGATCACCGAATGTGCTTGCTCCAGCTTGACTTTGAGTGTTTCGATCTCATTTTTATCAGCCAATCTAGCCTGTTCCATCTCTATGTTGGCCTGGCCCTTGGCATTTTCTGTGGCTGTAGCCAACCTGGCCTCAAGGGTCCTGATGAGGCGATTCTTTCTTTTTAATTGGTGATTCATCTGCCCAACCGAGAATTGATTTGCCGAAGCGTAGGCGCCCAGTGTTCCAGCGATTTCAGTAGCAAGATGGTCACTTTTCTTGCTCTTGCCATCTGTCAAGATTTTGTATTTTTTAACAGTGGACTCTCCCTCTTGATAAAATTCTCGCTTCACTACAACTTTTCTCTTTTTGTCAAAAAAGAACTCATTAGGAGGGAGTTCCTCTGCCCTTATAGGCCTCAGTTCTTCACCAAATATCCATC
>SNQJ01S0025762.1:195068-222876 GCA_010110895.2 Picea sitchensis
CTAATCATCAAATACAACCAATGCCCACACATTTCCTCAATCATCAAATACACCCAAAGTCGTGTTTGAAATTGCCATGAAGTTATACTGTCACTGCAATCGGGCCTGTCATTTAAAATGCATGACATTCTTTAAACATATATAATGATAGTCAACCCATTAATCCAGATTTAAATTTCAAAACCCTGGTCGTCATTCAAACAGAAAGACAACAACCATTATTCCAACCCATGTTATGCATAAAATAACTCAATCATGCAAGTGCTATTTTGTCACTGTACAAGCCCAATTAAATGTAACTCTAACTAATCAAAATGCTGGGCTATCCATCCAACACAACGAGGTACTGACAACATGCCTGGCTTCATAAAACAAATAATCAAATTGCAACAAAGTTGTGCTTAAAACTCGGTGGCTATTTCTGAGCATGGAACCTAAAATTATCCATAACATACACAATCACAGCCACCTAAAACACCACAATGCAACATTCCCATTCTACAATTCCAAACACACAGTCACATTAATAACTCAACCCATCGTGTCGAGCTATTAATCTAATACAATATTGCTTCAAATTAATCAAACTGCAATCAACCATGCCGTGTAAAACTTAGGCTCATTCCTAATGACACAATCAAATAACCATAACGCATATGGTGGATGGAATTGCTACAGTCATCACGGTTACAACAACGACTCCGCCCCAAAATCTCATAGTTATAATGACCATTTATTCATGGTGAAGGAACACCACACATTCATTATGCGTGAACATCATTAAACAATTGTAACCAATGCCGAGTTAAACATTCAAATAATATTTAGAGCAAAATGACAGTGATTGTGTATCAACCAATCAACCAATTCAATGTTGAGCCTATACTTGGACTGTCGTAACAATCTACAACCGACTTAACATGCTATAGCAACCACACATACCCACACATCGACATAGAACGAGGTTGTGACCTTCTCAATTAAAACCATACAAAGACAACGACTATGTATTTTGAACAGTCCAATTAACAATGTAGGGTTTATACATTGTGATAACACAGAAAGTACGTAGATATCAAAACTAACACGATTGTGACATGACCAACTGGGCGATCTTGTACTCAATTTCGTCAACAATACACAACCCTCCAACAATAACGAAGTAGAAAACCCGGCAGGCCATGTCGGTCTTCTCTATCAACCTTCAGACCTGTAGAGTTAAGGGTTTGCTCTGTGACCGACATAGGGAAAGCTAGAGCCAACTTCTTTCAATGGTGAAAGCTTCGAAGACCAACAATGCATACGCAGAGAGAACCACAACTTATTCATGGACAGGTAACAAATCCTGCGACAAGAGGGATAAAACAGAAGGGTGAGGCTCCAATTAGGCCTGGCAATGATACTTAACACACGTAGGGTATAACCCTCGTGGTTCTCCTATCAAGAAACCACAATGCTGAAGGGAAGACAGGGTCTAGAAAGAACCAAATAACCCACTGCGCATCCTTTAATGGTGAAAACAAGCCAATGCTCAAGTGAACAGAACACAGTGACACAGAGTGCTTCCTACCATTAAACCCACAAAAACCAAAGACTGGATATAACGACGAATGCGTGAGGATATCTGGGCACCCAAGACCAAACAAAAAACCTCCAACTAAACCAACAAGGATAACAGAGAGCCCTTATGGATGCTAACACCCAAGATGGCCCAATACACTGTAACTTCAGACATTATCACAGAGAAAGCCACCAACAATTCATTCCAAAATCACAATTTTACACAGTTGCAGTACTTAAGGAAAACACAACCCATACATTCGAGCCAACATCCATTTCATAAATAGAGCAGACTCATGGATGGCCAAAAAAACGACATACCTGTGATCAAAGCACCTTAAAACACGAGATGGTTGAGTGGTTCCTCTCTGCTAGGAAATCGAAGCATAACCACATCAACAAGGATGAACAATAGTCCGATTAGGGTGGCGACCAGCGAATGAGTAATCCATTCACAGTCCATTAACTTCTTAGTACATGCCAACAAGCATTTCATTTACACCATTAATCACATGATGTATCGAAACCATCACCCATCAATCACGTGACCATATCACACTCTTAACTTATGCCATAACACAAATCAACCACATTCCATATAACTCAATAAAATCACATAACCATTTACTTGCTAGCTAGGATTTAAACATACTCATTTTAATCTTTCATGCATGTAGTGTAGTATATAGGATCATTTAAATTCTTCCCTTTGCATTTGTTGCATTGCTTCTCATTTCTTTCCAATTGCTTGTATGTGTCATTGCTAACATGTTTATTTTGCAGGTCTCCTAGTAATAGATCCCAATAACAGATAACAACGATAAAAAGGATTACATAGGCCGCTTGTAAATAAAGAACCAGTACTTCATAACCCCAATCCATAGCCAATAAAAACAAGATCTCGTTAACTATGTAAGAAGTGTCGAACATCAACACAACATCAAATAAGGACTAGACTTGATCTCCAATCTACAAGGGGGTCCCACCTACTAGTATTATTTAGCTTTTAAGATAATAGGCTTTAGAAACACTTTGAGGGAAAAACTTCGTTGATGATTTTAATCGTCAACAAACCTTAGTCCTTGATTCTATATTGCTACGAGGGTACTAAAAATGTTCTATTTTTGAATCAAGGATATTTTCTTCAATGTTGATATTGAACTCTTTAGCCTCTACCAATGATGTGGGATTTTTATCTTTAAGGATGTATCAAAACTTTCCTTCAAAGGCATTCATGTAAAGGAGACGAACTGATGATGTTGTAGGATGATAATCTGTTGGAATTTGATTGTACAACTTGTCAAATCTAGAAATGAATTCCCTCACCGTTTCATTCTCCTTTTTCTTTATTTGATTGAATTGAGTCCCAAGTGTCCCATCATTTTCTTTTCTCGACCATATGCTTTTGAATAGGTTGGAAAAGGAAGCATAGGTAGTGATATGATTATTAGGGATCCCTCTGAACCAATCAAGGGCTTCTTCAGTCAATGATGAAGTGAAGAGTCTCATGGCCACATCTTCATGATCAATACCTGCATTGTCCATATCCMAACTCATTACATAAATGTGGTMTTCGACAGATATCACGTTGTTTCCTGGGAACTTTGGAAACCACTTGTTGAATTYTRTTGGAATTTTGTTAGGGTAACCCTAGATATTGGTCATGTTAAGGGGTTTGTAGAGGTCCATTTCCCAAGGGAGATCCATTTGAACAAGAGGAAGGGTACTATGGAAAATAGTTTTGGCAACGAGAGACTTGAGAGGAGGCCTTCTTTGGTAAAACTTCGAAGGATTGAACCTCCTAGGGGGAAAAGGTTTGGGGAAAGAAGGATTCTGGGAAGGTGGAGTAACCATATGAGCTTCAATATGAGCTCATCAAGAAGGGTGGAAAGGGAACGTCTCTCAGGTGGAGTCGCCAGGAAAGCTAAGGGAAATGATTTGGGATAGCTTACCAAAGTGTCATTAGGGTATAAAGAAGATTCAACATCTTCCCCGACAACGACGCCAAAATGTTATAGCACAATTTGTAGGTTGGAAAAAGCCCAACCCAACCACAAAGCAAGTGCTACAACTTGGGAATCCTACACCCAATGTCACCTCGATGTAGGTCTCACACTTCAAGGGTGCCTAGGTCACTCTAGGGAGGCGATCCTGGTGACCCTAAGGGGATTGAGATGGAGTTGAAGATGGATGGAAGTGAAGATCCTATAGTTCAAATCTAAGTGGAGTGAAATATGGAAAGAGGTGCCTTGTAACTCAAGTAATTGTTTCCTCGCATGTATAATACTTCTCTGGTTGATTGTACCTGCTCGAGACACAAGAAAAGACACTTTGCAATAACATCTATTAGGTTGATCAGAAAGTTAATCTTGATGTCCCTAATTTTCAGCAATATATAATAGTATATATCAGCAAGAAAATGGTACTATAATCTTCTCAATAAATGCTAAGGATTAAGTAGAAAATGCAAGAGAAAAACTAGTAAATGACTAGCTAAACTTAAGATGAAAAACCAATACTCTTAGCATAAAAGATAAGGCTGTTGTAAACACTTGTCTGCAGAAAATTATATTAGCCTTATGGATGTAGCATTCAATGTATTACAACAAGAAAACCAGCCACTTAAATCTCCTCAAACTTTTCCAAAAAGAGCGCTGGTCCAAGGAGAATAAGTGAGCAAACTTTGAGCAAAATCCAATGGTTGATAAGAGAGTTATTCAAGAAAATGAGTTAGGGTTTATGGAGCCCTAATGGATGAATATTAAATTTTGTAACAACAACAATAAGTATCCCCTAGATGGGGACACCCTAGTGGCTTTGAGTTTCCCAAGGCACAAGGAATACAATCCACTTTGCAAGAAGTAAAAATGATCGAAAATCACATTTCCCAATGCAATATTTTATTTCTCCAATGCAACAAATCAATGACTAGTGCCTTTACTATTGGGTTAATGGAGTCAAAAGGAGCTTAGAGAAGCTACCTCCTTAGGGGTGTAATCCCTTTTACTTCCCAAGGCAAGTTTCTCTAGGCTAGGGTTTAGTCTAAGAGGGTGTATGCCATTATACTTCTCTTAGCAAACCCTTAATCAATGAGATGAAGCAAATAAAATGATGAAGGCTATGGTGGGGGTGTATTCCCTTATACTTATCACTTATCTCCTAGCATAAAAATACTTGAACTTGAAAAATGATAGCAAAATAGTAGAAAACCATACCAAGATCAAGATAAATGCCAAGATAAATCACCATAAGAGCCAGAAAGAATCATCCAAAGCTAGCGCTAGACCTCGTCCATTAACCATTCATAAACATAGCCTTAAAACAAGTGCACAAGAGATAAAAGAGCCAACTGTGGCACAAATTTCAGACCAATGCCTCTCACAAGAGGGAGAGTTATGTTTAAAATGAGATCCTATGATCTCTATTTATACCAAAAGTAGCTAACATAGTTTGTCCATAAATTAAGGAGTAAAACACAAGATTAGGGGTCAACAACCCTAATCTTTCCCACTTAACAAAGTAAGATTAAAAAGTCCACTCAAAATTTCACTTTTTGCACAAACAAAACCTTAATTTAGGAGGACGCCACCCCTTTAGGGGACATTTTTCCACTTTGAGGAAGTCGTTGGTGTTGGAGAAGCATGTATAGGCCTCCAAAGGCCACATGTCAAGAATCTAAGCACTCTCATCATGGTGAATACCCTTATCCTCCTCAAACGTCCATGTGTCAAAAGAGTGGCACCTCACCACCATGCCCTAGCCACCAAAGCATGACGTCAAGCTAAAAAACATTATGTTTTTTCCCTCCTGGGAAAATTGTTTGGCAAGTGAGGGCTGGGATAGGTTGTCCAAGTCATCATCAAGGCCATCCAAGTCTGATCTCTCTCATCCGACATGCGGGCCCCTTGCATCCAACTTGTGGGTTTGTAGCCCCATGGAATCCCAAGTTAGGCGTGTTCTCCCAAAACTGTTCACCAACTAGGTCCTGCAAAGAAAAATGAGCACTCCCTCCAAGGATCTCAAGTCATAAAATCATGATAAGTGAATCCAATCAATAAATAATCCATCTAAGCATGTGCATCAAAGATCAGTATATAAAACAATTAACAAAGCAAAGGCATTATGCGACTTGTCAAGCTTAAATATGGGAGGCTTGATGAGGTTTCCTATTGGGTATGTCTTGCCCTAGGTCAAGGAGAGCTTCCAAGATATATCTCTCTAAGCCATGTAAAGTGGATGAAGTGGTAGGGATCAAGATTCAATGAGCACAGGGCTCATGACATACAAGGGGTCATAGTGTCTCATTCATGGGTGTCGTTGTAGAGGGTGTGTGGTACCTTCATCTGCAATGCACTTTTTCCAAGCCCATCAATTGCCTTTTATATTTCTTTCTTTATTTTCTTTCAATATAGCATAAGGAGAGATTGAAGGTCACTGCCTTGGCCTGGTGACCAGGTGGTGGAAATGTCACCCACAAACACCTAATGGAAATGAGAAGGCTCGATCATGATGAGACCACCTTTCTCTCCACCATGCAACTGAGAGCCATTGTCCTGCTTTGGTGACCAGATGATGACAATGTCATAAGACTAGATATCCATGGACGTGATAGGTCGGCTCGTGATGAGACCTCTTATCCTTCAACTAACCTTTTAAGCATTCTTTATTATATTGTGGGTCCCCTTTATTCAAAGATAAGTGTTTCATTGCTTTCTTGGGTGATCCCTAGGCGAAGCATACAGAAGGTTTATACAAGGCTTTTATCTTTTACCCAACACCAACCCCTCTGGGCATTTAGCCCCTTCTTCCCATAGAATGAGGGACAAGCCCTTCTTGGGTCAATACACCCTAAAATCCCAAGAGATAAGGAAATTGAGGGGAATAATGATGGAAAGTGGTAAGTATGGTTGGGAATGGTACGCTGGCTCATCAAGGGAATTCCCAGTAGAAAATCCATCTCCAAGGAAAAACACTTACTAGGGCACAATGTCAACCACCAAGGTGAAGCAAGGAAAAAGGCATAATGTCCAAGCACATATCATGAAATCTAGAGAAAATCTAAGATAAAACATAATCAAATGGCCTAAATATTTAAATGATGGTCACCATAATACTGACTTGTACCTCATAGAGCAAGGCCCACTTCCTTCCGGAAGCCAGCTGGTGTGGTGGATGCCATTTGTAAAACGGTGACCATCTGTGGTGGTGAGTGGGTTTTCCATCTATGCAAAAGGGTATTGTTGGTCATGTAGTCTCTCAACACTCCATATCTACAACCTAAGGGCCTCGAGACATGATATCCTTACTTATCAACAAAATGGGGATAACATGTATCACTAACAAAGATACTTCTGCGGAATAAAAAAATACAACCTTATCTCTTTGTGTTACGGGAAATTCTTGACCAACCAAGCTGCAAGTTTAGTCGACCAAAACCAAAATGGATTCGACCACCTGGAAGTTGAAATGGGGAAATGAGTCCGATAAAAAAAAGAGAGTACAGTCGAGTCAAAATATATGTTAGTCGACCAAGTCAACTTAGTTGAAAGGAAAGTCAAGAAAGTCGAGTTATATGGAAGTTAGGTCGACCAAAACAAACCAAACCGATAAAAAAGACTCTAGTCAAAATGGTGGGCGGATTGGTTCGTCTAGGAAGAATGGTTGGTCGAATGAAGAAATTAATTTGACCAAAGACGAACCCCATTGGTAATGGGTTGAACCACAATTAGCATCAACTGTTAAAGGGCGGATTTGGTGACCAATCATGATGAAAAACCTTCTAAAAACAGGATTTGGAAACCAGAAACTTTGGGGAAAGTATGCAAGATGAATTTGATAACCAACGACATATGAAAACATTTCGAGGGAGAATTTGGAGACCCATGACATATAGGAAACACCCAGGGGTGATTCTAACATTCCATGACACATCAAAAACGTTTTGAAGTCGAGTTGAACATTCGACAAGAGAGAAAAACGTACATGGAGAAATTGACAGCCGATTGAATTGCAAAACTGTGTAGATGATCTTTGAGTAACTAATAAACACCCAGAAAACCCCAGTTTTCGATATACATTTCGTCTATCATTTATGGGCAAAGGAAAACGTGCCGGTAAGTTGGAAATGTGCCCAACAATAATAAACTATGTGTGCGGGTGCTATAGGATGAAGATTTACTTCAACAAGGTATGCGTAGAGCACTGCAACTCATAACAAAGATGCTCAAGAAAAAAATGCATTAAATCTCAGATATCATCATTTAAATGGGATTTTTTTATTATTCTCAGGGGAAAATTACCAAGGGGTGAGCAATACACAGACTATGTGTATTGTTTCTTACTGACATAACAAAATTGCAAAGGCCAAGGCTCATAGACACCTTCACTTAGAGTGAATAGGAACATTAACTCCTTAGTCCACCAAACTTCAAGTAGGTTTCCTTCTTCGAGCTCTAATTTATGCTATTGTTGTTACCCATTTCTCCTTGCATCTCCCTATTGTGTCCTCTTCACTGCAACTCTCATTATTTTTAATGGGCTGTTGTTGGAAGTCCAACTGCCACAATTGTTTGTTTCACCTTCCCATTGTGCTAGAAGACCAAATAAAATGAAATAAAACAAAACATATTTGTTTACAACATTTACAAACATTTTCCAAGATCCTATTCATATCACACCTCCCCATTCGAAGGATTTTGGTCCCCAAAAGTTAGACCATTAAGAAGATAGAAGCACAAGGCTTCCATTTTCCTTTTCATATCCACCATTCCATATTTGTTGATGAAGGTGGCTTGTTTCTTGCTAGTCTTCCCTTGTTTCACTACTAGAGGAGTTGCACTCCCTTTCTTGATGTGCTTTGACGAGGTATGCCTTGCCACCCTTGACCAAGTGATACTTATTTTCATTTTGTAGAAGGTAGCATGCCTATCCCACAAGTAGGGGGTACCCAACATCACTCTGTAGGCGTATAATGGTGCAACTTCACATTCTACCTCATCAACATTGCTGGCATTAATGGAAAACTTGATTTCACATATTCAAGTGATTCTCATAGCAATTTTCCCTTGCAACCATACTAGTGAACTTGGTTATACTAGATCATAGGTTTCTAGGCCAAGTTCATTGACTAATGTTTCGAAAACCAGGTTACATTGAGAACCACTATTGGACAAGGAATTTACCTTTTGGTTCTTCACTTGAAATTTGATTCGGAATAACACATGGTTAACTTTACTTGCCTTTGGCTGCTACAATGTGGTGCAAAATACGACTTCATATAGATCATAGGTGCTTCCTATTGGTTCTTATTTTGTCTTGGTAGCTACCTTTTATTTCCCCTTGGACTTTATTCACTTTGGATGCAATTCCGAATGAAGTTTCCAACACTTCTCTTTTGTTTTCAATGTTTGCAATGCCTATTAGGATCCCTCCTTTTCTCGGTTGTGGATGATATCTTCTTATAGGTTTCTTCTTGACCCATGTGTTTTTGTCTTTTCATGGAGTCCAACTCAATGTAGAGAGACGTCTTTCTTGTCTCATCTATGATTTTCACACCATGAAGTTGCAACTGTATTCGGATATAGATGAAAAGTCCTTTAGGGTACTTCATCACCACCCCTGGCTCTTCCAAAGAAATACACACCCTGATGGCCTTCCTCCTGAACTCAAAAGTGTATTCTTGCACTCCTTGCCCGTGTTATTGCCGAAGGTACTACCACTTCATGAGTTGTTCCTCTTAGTAGCCAATGGGATAGAATTGTGACTTGACTAATGCCTTGAATTCCTCCCATTTCATCACCATGGGCTGCTTACCTATTCCCAACGCATCCACATAACTCTCCCACCACAACAGAGAATATATGGTCATCTTCAAATGGGCAAAGGAGATTTGATGCGATTCTTGGATTTGATAAAGGCCAAAGTAAAATTCCGATTGTTTCAACCATCTATCTTTAAAGGCTTCAACATTATTTTGTCCATTAAACATGGGTATTTCAATATTCACTTCATCTATGAAAAGAACATTGGGAGATGCAGAAAAGTTTTTGTCATTACCTGAGTTTCCAAGTGTCTGACATTTGGAACCTTTCGGGAAAGTCTTGTGTTCTTCATGCTTAGTCTCTGTTGAGTGTTCTTCCTTACACTTCATTACTAGAAGTTGTATCACCAACTATGTCAATGTAGCAATGCTTTGCTCCAGTTGGGCATATTTGACCTCTGGGTCTTCCCTGCCATCTTCTTCACGATGATGTCCTACCATTGAAGGTGCTCTACTTCTCTACAGGCCTAACAAAAATGCTTGTCCACTGTTTTGGTACTCACTGCGAGTGTTTACCATGCATGTGTTCTCCAAGTCTTCAAAACCTGCTCTGATACCATTTGATCCGTAAACAGTAGGCCTATGGCATGTCCATCTCAATAACATAGATAATTGTGAGGAATAAAACAATTATAACCTTATCTCTTTGTGTTATAGGAAATTCTTGACCAACCTAGCCACAAGTTGAGTCGACCAAAATAAAAATGGAGTTGACTACCCGAAATTCGAAATGGGGAAATGAGTCGGACAAAAAAAATGAGTCCAGTTGAGTTGGAAGATATGCTAGTCAACCAAGTAGACTTAGATGAAAGGAAAGTCGACACATCGATTTAGATGGAAGTAAGATCGACCAAAACAAGGCAAACCAACCAAAAAGACTCCAGTCGAAATGGTGGGCGGATTGGTTCGACTAGGAAGAATTGTTGGTCGAATGAAGAAAGTAATTCTACCAAAGACCTACCCAAGGTGGTAGGTGCGGGAGGGGTGTTCTTCGACCCTAGAGGAAATGAATAAGAGTTGGTGGATGTAGCCCCAGGGTGGGGGTGAACCATGTAAACACTATGTTGTTCCGCTTTATGCTTGTCTTGATGTGTTTAGAACTTCTCTTGCTAAGTGCTTTGATAGAGATAGATAAATCTGTTGATGCTTTGTGCTAATAATGTGTAAGAATGTTAGATCTGACTTATATAAAGGTGCTTAGTGCTTGATTGCTAGATATAACCTACCTGTTTATGATAAAGTGCTTAAATACATCAGATCTGAGTGAATGATGCGATGCTNCTGTTGATGCTTTGTGCTAATAATGTGTAAGAATGTTAGATCTGACTTATATAAAGGTGCTTAGTGCTTGATTGCTAGATATAACCTACCTGTTTATGATAAAGTGCTTAAATACATCAGATCTGAGTGAATGATGCGATGCTCTGTCCTATCTGCGCATTAGTTATTGGTTGAGTATTGATGAACTGTTGATGCTAAGTGCTCTGTTAAGTATTATAATCACAGATCTATGTCCCATCTAAGGTGGCAGACACTTGAGTCCTGCAACCACCCCTGCCTCTACCTCGAGTGAGACTTCATCTTCTTTGCAGGTGTTGCCGAAAGGGCCGGTAGTTAGGGTTTTTTTGGTGCGTTGTTGTAGCATTGAACCTTGGGTCTGCCCCTGTGCCAACAAATGGTTCCGTTGCCGGGACCTGAAACTGTGATTGCTGGGAACTGAAGTAAAGAAAAGAGAAGTTATGTGCGTAGATCTACTGCTGAAGTGCGCAGTATCGAACCTGAAACTGTGAAATGAGAAAGAAGAAGCTTTGTGCAAAGATCCGACCTAAAATTGTGAAAGCTTTGTGTGTAGATCTATTGCTCTGGTGCGCAGTACTCTACTTCGTTTGATAAGATATATGCTAAGGAAAATAGGTCAGATCTGAATAAAATAGGTAATATCTGTAAGCTTTGTGCTCTGATAAAGGTAAGAATAGTGAAAAGTTCTAGATCTAGAAGCTTTGTGCTCTGAAAAAGTAAGATAATTGGAAATTTTTGTTTCAAAAGTATGAATCTAGGTGTGTTTGATAGATTCTGTCCTAGCTTGAAAACTAGGGCACTAATAGATGAAAGAAGGTTTGATATGAGTAGATTTGATAAGAATAGTGAAAGATATGTTATACCTATGCATAGAAAGAATGTTTGGACCAACAAATGGATGCAGGATCCTAGAAAAGTTTTTTTGCTGGTTAGCTCCTATGAGCCTATTGCGCAGTACAGGAAAGGCTGGGGATCACTTAAATGAAAGAGAGGATTAACCCTTTGTTACAGTTGCAGAAGACCGGGACATATTGCTAAGGAATGTCCTGGGAAAATACCTAGTTGTCTTTGTTGTAAAGCTATGAACCATGAAGTGTTGGATTGCCCTAGAATGATTGCTAAGATGGAAGGAATGAATCTGAATAAAGAAAACCCTAAGGTAGATCCAAAAATAACAGAACCCCAGAAAGAATCAGAGAAAATATTGCTACAAATGAAAGAAACCCTGAAAGACCACCGACATGTCAGATTATAAGTGATCTTCAAGGAAAAAGAATGCATTGAAGAAAGAATAGGAGACTTCGACATTGACTGTGTTCTAGATAAGGAAAAACAGGTGAATATCATGACAGAGAGAACTTGGGAAGATATAGGGAAGCCTGCTATGATCCATTCATTAGGATGAATAGGGTTATTCATAGGAAAGCTAATAAACCTATGTGGAAGTCTCGCTTAGATACCTATGAATGTTAATGGAAATTCGACAAAAGAAGATTTTGAGATTATTAAATTTACTGAGAACAATGCCCCATTTACCATGTTACTAGGAAAACCTTGGATCGACAGAGATCAAGCCAGACGAAAGGAAGAAGAAGAAGTTCTGGAACAGAAGAAACAAGAGTTAAAATATTTCATGACTAGAATGACCACACACTTGATTGAAGAACAAGAGAACAGATTGAAGCTATTTAACACTAGAGACCCAGATGTCTAAGTTGCAAGAACACTAGAGGATCCAAAGAAGATTGAAGTACCTATCCCATAACAAGAAGAAGCATTATCCTGGAATCCTAGGGAAGAATCTCAACAACGCGAAGTGACTATGTCAAAAGAAGACAAAAATCAGAATGGAAATAGGAATACCGAGACAAAGCTCACTTGGAAGAAGGCTAGAAAGTTAATTAAGAAAAGAGACAATATTGATAAGTTGTAGAAAGCTCCAGAGGGAGCCTCACAGAAGGAAAATTTGCAAAATTGGAGCTTCGTCAGGATATCATAACAATGACACATGGTACTTCGCCATGGCGAAGCACTATAGCCATTGGGGACATTATAACTGTTCGAGAAACGCTCCGAACGGATAGAAAGGAATTTATGGTTCTCCACCAGACCATTGGACCACGCCATAATGGATAAAACAAAGTTAATGAAGGCCTCATACTTGTTGCAAGTGACCCGTTGTCGAGTTACCTATTTATCCCCACGCGCCAAGCAATGAGAACACTTTTTCCAACTGAGCATTTGAGCCCACAGACTAAGTTGTTTTCGCACAGTAATCATCATACTCTATCCATCTATTCTATTGCAGTGTCTAAGTTACCCTATGATCCGAGAATTTCCATCCCGAGTACATATGTCCGAGGAGGTCTTTGCAGTCGAAGAATCAGTGAAGGAAGTACTCCTCGACCTGATGACCGAAAGAGTCATGTTGGAGAGAGGATTATCTGTAGGTGTACATGCTTCATCTATGAGAACAATTCAAGCATCGCCATCAACTACTCACGGAACAGGACCATCCCGATCATCCGATGAGAAGCGAACTAAGCACAGGGATGAATTAGCGAATGCTAAATTGATTCCGACCATCTTACCCACCTATATACCACCTTTGAGCAATGCTGTAAATCGCGACAACGTACCTAGAGATTTCGATTATGCCTTGGTCACCACGTACCTCCCGAAGGGGATATGCGCAGTGCGAGTAGACCAAGATAAGATCGCAATGTTGAAGTTTAGCGACTTCAACCTTGACAATCGCAAAGTCTACAACATGTTAGCCCCACATAAGTATTTGACTAGAACGAAAGGGAAAAACTCAAAGGTAATTCCCCAAGCATGGACCCATAACCTCACGCAGTCCACCCTACTCAACGTCATGAAAATTCCCCACTTCGGAAGACACCAAGAGGTGAATTCATGTGTCAAGATGTTGCTGTCTTGTTACCATGGTGGATATTTGTGGCTAAACCGTCATATCACAGTTGATCCGACCTTGATCAATCAGATCACGGGTTTGAGTATGCAGGGACCCAACCCATAGGATTTCTATCCTGTAAAAGCCATGGACTGCGCTCTCGCACAAAGGATTAAGGATACTTATGGTGATGTCGATAAGGGCACGTGAGGCTACAAGGTAGCCTCTATTCAGAATGACATAGTGCACCTCACATGTCAGATGATTGCAGAGGAGTTAGTACGCAAGAACCGATCCACCCATGTGACTGGTTTTGTAGTCAACCTTGCAGGGAAGTGCGCAGAGGGCCTACAAATGAATTGGGCGAAGTACCTGGTGAACCAATTAGAAATAGACTGCAGAGAAGCCCAGAATCAAGGGTATGAATTTCATTTCAGCTGGCTATTGATCCTGATCGCTTTCATTGCCTGGGAGATGCTAGAAGGTGTGACCTTCCTGGACATCGAGCCATTTGAACCATTGGCCACGAAGTTCAGTACATTGTGTTACTCAAGTGACATGAAAAAGCAATGGCAGTCAAATGCCGTGTTCCATACATACTACAATCAGATGAAGATATCCATCCAGTCCGAGCCTCGCATGACGCCGAACACTTTACATCGATTCAGGTCTTTGATGAAGTTCAACATGGATCGACATTTCATTTATATCACAACGCAAGCCGACGAGAACAAGCAACGACTTCTGTCCTATTACAAGCTGACGAAGGAGGACTTAGAGGAGATTACTAAGGAATGGTCCATTGAGATCCTCATTCCAGTAGACCCTGTAGAGATATCTGACATCGACAACCCATAAGTTGCGCAGGATACACCCGGACCTAGAAAAACAAAGAATATTGACGAAGTAAAAGATTTAAGTAGTGCCTCGGTAAAGACTGCTTCCATGTCACCAGAGAAAGGAGGTGATGGCGAAGAGATAGATGGCACAGAAGTTGAACAAAGGAAAGGTGAAGTAACGCCTCTCAAAGACGAGGAGGACCCCTCGAAGAAAAGGAAGGTTTCTCCCCCGAAACCTTCCTCCTGGAAGAGATCAAAATCCCCAATAACTAAGATGCAGACCATCCTCACCTCTGATGATTTCAATTTCATCATAGTAGCCTTGAACGATGTTGCGCTAGAGATAGAAGAGAAGCAAAAAGCTAAGCAGGAGGATATGTACAATATAATTGAGGTTGAACTCCAAGGGG
The DNA here is from genome assembly GCA_010110895.2 of Picea sitchensis. Taxonomy (NCBI): domain Eukaryota; kingdom Viridiplantae; phylum Streptophyta; class Pinopsida; order Pinales; family Pinaceae; genus Picea; species Picea sitchensis. The sequence continues at coordinate 209,910 of SNQJ01S0025762.1, forward strand.
TGCAGCAGACACTACAATCCAGCCGCGCAATCTCCACTGTGCCTCTGCCACAAGGAACACCAGAACCGGGAGATGAGCTAGCCCAACTCCACCGACTCCCTGATACAGTCGAATCTCGCCTTTGACGAACACAAGAGGAAACAATGCAGGCCACCCAGGCTTTGGTAGAAGTACATGGAGTATTTGTAGAACCGTGTCGAGCTGTCGAACAAGAAAAGAGTGCTCTCCAAGTGAATTTTGATGAAGAAAAGTCACAACTACAGCAAGGCAAGGAACAATTGCTTGTTGAGCAACTCGAAGTGAAGGAAGCAGTCAACAGAGCACCACGCTCTGTGACTGTTGTAGAAGTAAAGGCCGAGGATCAAGTCATGAAGCAAGTAGCACAACTTGAAGAAGTGATCCAACAACTGCAACAACGCATCGCAGACCAAGAACTATGAATTGTGCCCGAGACCCCACAGGAGGTAAAGGACCAAAGAGAAGCAACTTCCAGGAGCACAGTTGAAAGGCTAAAGGCCCTTACCTTAGAATGCAATAAATTCACTGAACGCAACACCCAGACATATGAGAAACTTACCGAGAACCCAGAGTTACAGGAACTGGAGTCGTAGCTCTAGGAAGCAAAGCAGCACGCAGAAACACTACAGGAACAACTGGAATCACTGACAGCTATGGAGAGAATGAAGAGATCTCAAGAGCAACGAACCGCCCAACAACAAATCCATAATATCCAGAGCAGAGTTATGGAGATAACTTAGAAACTCCAACCTGTGCAAGGTAAGGCCTATTAGTTGTTTACAGAGGTAGGAGGCCAAGGAGAAGAGCTGGAGCAGGTTAGCACCGCAACAGAACAACGTCTGGAAGGACCTGTGAATGACGCAGTCATTCAGGAGTTTACTGAACAAGATCTTGTAGCACAACAACAAGTCGAAGCATAACATCCTACACCATAGTGACTCGGGATGAGTCATAGGTGAGTGTTGGGGGCTTGTTGGCCCTTGACCAAGTTTTGAGGGATTTGGTGTATTTTGGGACTTCGATAACCTGTTGAAGACAGATCGCAAGACAAAGAAAAGATCGCGGGATCTCGACCCCTTTTTGGGTCCTTTTTTGGATTTGAGAATATGTAACGGGAATGGGATGTCGACACATGGGTTTACCCATGTTTAGGCCCATTTTGTATGTATAAATAGAAGGCTAGGAAATGTAAGAAGTAGTGAAATAGTGGGCAAGTATTGTGCAAGTTGGCTAAGTGCTAAGAGTGGGATCTATGTGATCAAGAAGTGTAAGGCTTCATGCATACTGTATGAGACTGCAGAGCTAAGTGCAATTCATTGTAAGAGACTGTGAAGGCTTTGTGCTGCAACGCAAGGAAGGAGGATCTAGCGAGGTGCACAAATTTCCTGTTGTAGGCGAAGTAGGGTTTTGAGGCTCTGTGCTTGTAACCGATTGACTGAAGACAATAAAGAAGAAGAGTTGGTGGATGTAGCCCCAGTGTGGGGGTGAACCACGTAAACAATGTGTTGTTCCGCTTTGTGCTTGTCTTGATGTGTTTATAACTTCTCTTGCTAAGTTATTTGATAGAGATAGAAAAATCTGTTGATGCTTTGTGCTAATAATGTGTAAGAATGTTAGATCTGACTTATATAAAGGTGCTTAGTGCTTGATCTGCTATATATAACCTACCTGTTTATGATAAAGTTCTTAAATACATCAGATTTGAGTGAATGATGTGATGCTCTGTCCTATTTGCACAGTAGTTATTGGTTGAATATTGATGAATTGTTGATGCTAAGTGCTCTGTTAAGTATTATAATCACAGATCTGTGTTCCAGCTAAGGTCGCAGACACTTGAGTCTTGCAACCACCCTACCTCTACCTCGGGTGAGACTTCATCTGCTTCGCAGATGTTGCCAAAAGGGACACCAGTTAGGTTTTTGTTGGTGCACTGTTGTAGCGTTGAACCCTAGGTCTGCCCCTGTGAAAACACCATTACTCATTTCATTCATTTCAATCATGCGCTTGGGATCCGTCATTTGGATTAATTGCTAATATCGGTTAGCTCGTGGTTGGATTATTCATAGGAGGAAGTATGTTCTATGTGGGCTCTTGTTCGCAGCTGTTTTGATGGATCTAGAGTAGGGGAGAAGTATGATGATTATGGTGGAAGGTGGCAAGGATGAAATAATACATATATACAACTTAATTCAAGAAGGTATCATTAGCAGTAACCGAGAGATGCATGGCCAACTTGTGAAGGATAATTCAAGAATGGATAAGCAAGTACGTCGCATTGGAGGAAATGTGAGTTTAAATGAGAATAAGGTTTTCTATGTCATTGTGAAAAAATGGATTTGTAGTCTGTCTTGGAATCGTTTGGGTTGCTCGTCGCCTGGTCAGACTGGGCCATTTGATAATTCTGTGGAGTATTCAAAAAGATTGGGTTCTGTTGCAATTGGTGGCCCTAATTTGGTGAGTGACTCTGGAGAAGTTAAGCCAGGCTCTAGAAGGTACTCTGCAAAAATTTATGTGATGTTGATTAAGGTATTGAAGTATCCAATTCTCAATGTTCAATTTCGTCCCCAATGAATTCTATTGGACAAAGAAACTATTATGGACAACATGGATTGGATAAAAAATGTGGATGAGGAAATGGAGGCTAGCAATGAGGAAAGGAAAATATTGGCTCTCCGAGTAAATTCTCTTAGTTATAAAACAACATTCACTCTCGATACTCTCATTCAACATTGTGTTCTCATCGGTCAACTTCAAGATGAAGTAGACTTCTTACGTCGTCAGCTAGATTCTTTTCAAAAACAAATAGAACAAAAGAACGAGGAACCTGGTAATTCAAATTCGGTTGAAGGAAAATAAGGAGGAGAGGCAGTTGAAGTGGGAATTTTTCTAGACCTAAATGCTCTTGTGGAAGTCGATGAGGAACAAGAACAACCAGAGAATGATCCCGCTCCAGAAAAAGCCAATAATACTTAGTGTATGTTTTTTCTATCAGTATGTATAATTGATAATTTTTTCCAAATCTATGTAGCCAAAAATAATAGTAGTAGTAAGATATGGAAAAGGGATAGATGGAAGAGAGACAACATGGTGATAGAAGCTCTGTTAGAGTTGGAACTATGTATTTTTGAACTCTCTTTTTTGTATCTTGTGGTCTAGGCCACACCTTTTTTTCATATTAATATAAATCCACTAGTTCTTGTGATTTTTTTTTCCACCAAAAGCGAACCCCATCGGTAATGGGTCAACTCACTATTAGCATCAACAGTTAAAGGGAGGATTTGGTGACCAATCGTGATGGAAAACCTTCTCAAAATTGGATTTGAGAAGCAAAAACTGTGGGGAAAGTATGCAAGACAAATTTGATAACCAACGACACATGAAAACATTTAGAGGGTGAATTTGGAGACCCACGACACATATGAAACAATCAAGGGAGATTTTAATAATCCACGACACATAAAAAATGTTTTAAAGTCGAGTTGGACATTCGACAAGAGATAAAAATGTACAATGGCGAAAATGATAGTGAACTGAATTGCAAAAACATGTAGATGGTCTGTGAGTAACTAATAAATGCCCGAAAAATGCTAGCTTTTGATATACATTTCGTCTATGATTTATGGGCAAAGGAAAACGCCCCGACAAGTTTGAAATGTGCACAACAATAATAAACTATGTATGCGGGTGCTACATGATGAAAATTTACTTCGACAAGGTGTGTGTAGAGCACTACAACTCATAACAAAGATACCCAAGGACAAAATGCATTAACTGTAACACACCCGACCACCCAGGCCGAGTCACATCACTCAAACTTCTCTTTCTAGCGACTTTGATGCCAAAATGTAACACACCCATTTACCCAGGTTGGGTCATGCCACTGAAATTTTTTGGACTGTATACAAATTTTTAAGCATATATAAACACTCTGAGAAAGTGCGTAGATTCATGTGGAATAATAGTAAAAATACACAAACAACTCACACAGGAAAAACCCATGAAATTAAACACTTAAATAATAACGTAGAAAGTAATTTAACACATAATTGATACTTATATTTGATAAAATACCACCAAATCTATGCAAACCTTCCACAATCCTCCCAACCTTAGACCATGCTTCTTAGGACTCTCAGTAGTGGGTCACCTCGAGCTGGAACTAAACTCCACCCGGGTAAAGGTATTTCTAACCAGGATGATGTATATCAGACAACATGAACAACTCTGTCAGGTGCCAAATCTAACTAACAACTCACAATCTCTCATTCCCCACATGCCTTTCCCACCCCAAGAAGTGTGCCCCTTCTCTTCTCTATAGTCCTTCGATTTCCCCACTTCCCTTCCGGGGTTTCAAAAACAGGCCAGACAGGAAGTCTTAGGCACCCTTAGGAAATCAATTCCCAACAATTCTCTCACCTTGAGAGAGTTTCTCACGGTCCTCACAACCCACCTCTTCAGTCTCCCACAGGCATGAAAACTCACTTCTTCAGGCCAACGCTTAAGTCAACCATGTACAAGTATAGGTGATGGCAACAACAACGTTCATGTAATGTGCAAGTGATGCTAGCAGCAACCTTCTGGTAAGGTACATATGTGCTGCTCCTAACAGGAAGGGTACGTTTTACTGCTGAAGGAGTACGTGCAAGATGGAGAGGTCAGCATGATCGAGAGAAATGGAATGAAATATCGAAAGAATGGCTCATGCACTAAGCCCAAACTCTTTGCATGCATGTCCCAAATTGGACACTTTTCAGGTTGAGAGTCAAATTGGCCCACTTGTCCCATCCCTAGAACTTAGGATCAAATAATTATCCACACCTTAGTCTTTAGGAATAATATTATAATATTCCTTTGTAATTAAGACTTCTAGCTTAGCCCCCTTTATAGGATATTATCCCCCCCTTTTCCCTTCCTAATGGAGTTTAGTTTTCCATACTCTTTTATTGTGGTTGGTCTACACGCAGTGATGCATTTTATTAATGATATGACTGTTTACATATACAAAAGTAGGCTTACTGGCCTTTAGCATCTAGGCTCTCCAGCCTAATAATCACATAAGCCTTATGGCCTATAATAACCAGGATCACCAGCCTATAAAACATATTTACATTAACAATTGGTGCTCGGTCTTGGGGTATTGCATTCCCCTCCCATTATTTATGCACTGTGCTCAATGCAATATATATACACATTTACCACCAAAAATTTCAAAAATATTCAAAAAGATGCAGGTATTATGCCCGCATAGCATCCTCATGCTCCCAAGTTGCGTCCTCAGGATCGTACCAGGTCCATTGGACCTTTACTAGCTCTATGGATCGATTCCAGAGCTGCTTGATCTTCCGGTCCAGTATGCACACTAGATGCACCTGAAAAGCGTCTTCTTGTTCCACCTAGATCACATTCCAATAAATAACATGATTAACATAATGTATATACTTTTTGAGCAATGATACATGGAATGCATTATGAATAGACATTGATGCAGGCAAGGAAAAAATGTATGCTGCAGGCCCAATCTTCTCTAGGATTTCAAATGAACCACAATAACGAGCTGCCAACTTTGAACAATTTCCCATCTTCAGGGAACTTATGTCGGCCCTCACTTTCAAGAATACATGGTCACCCACTTTAAATTCCCTATGAGTTCTGCCCTTATCAACATAGATTTTCTTCCTGATTTAAGAAGCCTTCAAATTCCATTTTATTTTCGATATTTTCTCTTCCATTTCCTTGAGTAATTATGGCCCAACCATTTCTCTATCTGCTAGGTTATCCCACCTTACCGATGTATTGCACCTTCTGCCATAAATTGTCTCAAATGGGCTCATCTTTAGAGATTCTTGGTACCCATTATTATAAGAAAACTCTAATAAGTGTAGGTAATCCTCCCATTTTGATGGTTTATCCATCACATACATCCTCAACATATCCTCAATCACTTGATTCACCCTCTCTATTTGTCCATCTGATTCTGGATGATAAGCTGTGCTAAAATTCAAATTCGTTCCAAATCCCTTAAATAATCCTTCCAAAATTTTGGATCTCTGTCAGACACAATTGTCTTGGGTATACCATGCAGTCGAGCAATTTCCCTCATATAAATATCAACAACGTTGGTTTTCTTATGAGTGAGCTTTACTGGAATAAAATGGGCAGCTTTAGTAAGCTTATCCACCACTACGATGATAGAATCATGTTGTTTGTTTGTTTTGTGCAATTTGGTGATGAAATCCGTTGTTACAAATTCTCATTTCCACTCAGGAATGGATAATGGCTGTAGCAAACCAGTTGGGTGTCTATGCTTAGCCTTGACCTTTTGACACTCCAAACATTTGGCAATGAAATCAACAACTTCTTTCTTCATTCCTGACCAATAATATAGTTTTTTGATATCCTGGGTGCCCAACATAAGGTACATTATGCATTTCTCTCAATATCATATTTTTCAGTTCCTGGGAATTTGGTACATAAATTCTGCCTTTGTACACGAGAATTTCATCATTTTCAAGCTTGTAGTCTTCAATTTTCTGCTGCAAAATACCTTGTTGTAATTTTGTTATTAATTCCATGTATTGCAAATCTGATTTTGCAGCCTCTAAGATTCAATCCTTTAATTCTAATTGGAACATGATAATATATGTAGCATGCACCCTTCTTCTAAGTGCATCAACTACCTTGTTCTCTTTCCCTTTGATATGATTTATATCAAAGTCATATTCACTAAGAAATTATAACCACCTGCTTTTCCTGGCATTTAGAGTTGGTTGTTCAAATAAATATTTCAGACCATTATGGTCTATCCTCAACTCGAACCTTTTACCCATGAGGTAGTGCCTCCACATATTCAAGGCATGCACTATGGTTGCCAAATCCAAATCATGAGTAGCATAGTGTCATTCATGCTCCTTCAAATTCGTTGATTCATAACATACAACATACTCATTTTTACTGAGGACTCCACCAAGTCCTTCTTTACATGCATCAATGCATACAATGAAGTCTTCATTTGTATAAGAAATCCTTAGTATTGGAGCACCAGTTAATAAATGATTCAAGTGTTGGAAACTCTTTTCACACTCCAATGCCCACTGAAACTTCACTGCTTTCTTTTGCAAGGAAGTGATTGGGTGTGCAATCTTTGAGAATCCTTCAATAAATCTTCTATAGTAGCCCGCAAGGCCCATGAATGATCTGACCTATGTCTCATTCTTTGGTGCTGACCATCCTCTACTGGCCTCAATCTTTTCAGGATCCACTGCTAACCCTTCCTCTAATATGATATGTCCTAGATAACGAATTTGCTTATGATAAAATAAGCACTTTCTCAATTTGGCATACAAGCTCCCTTAAGACCTGTAGTACTATCCTCAAGTGTTGTTCATGCTCTTCCTCTGAATTAGAATATATAATAATGTCATCTAAAAATACAATGACAAACGTATCTAAATATTCTATGAAAATACCATCCATTAAACACATGAAGACAACTGGCAAATTTGATAACCCAAATGGCACCACTGTGAACTCATAATGCCCATACCATGTTCTGAAAGCAGTATTGTTGATGTCTTCTTCTTTAATTCTTACCTGATGATAAATTGACCTAAGATCAACCTTGGAGAATATTTTTTCATCCTTCAACTGATCAAAGAGTTCATCGATCCTTGGAAAAGGATACTTATTCTTTATAGTTACCTTGTTCAACTGCTTGAAGTCAAGGAAAAATACCAATGTTCCATCCTTTTTCTTCACAAATAACATTGAAGCACCCCAAGGTGACACACTTTGGCATATATACCCCTTCTTCAGAAGCTCTTCAAGTTGCATCTGCAATTTCTTTAATTTTGGTGTACTCATCCTGTAAGGGGTCTTGGATAGGAGAGCTGCTCTAGGCATCATATTGATGGAGAAATCAATGTCTCTTTTAGGGGGTAATCCTGGTATTTCTTTAAATACATCCTCAAACTCTATTAGGACTGCATAATCTTCAATATTTGACACCTTATATTTAGGTGTCTCTTCATATGAGCTGCAAATATTTGACACCCTTTTCTGTAACTTTTCTTCAGCTGCAATGTTGAGATTTCTCTGACAGTTATTTCCCTGGGAATTCCTTGTACTATCCTTAGATTTCCTTCCCCATCCCAACAATTAAATTCCTTGTTATAACAATCTAGAATATCATGGTGTTGGTCTAACCAATCCATACCAATTATAAAATCATATGAACCTAAAAGAAAAATGTTCAAATCTTCCCAGGTGCTCAGTCCATTCATGTCCATTAGACATGACTTAACCATCTCGTTAATTTTTCTTTTGGCTCCGGTAGCCAGCTGCACCAACCATGATTTTGCATGCTTTCTTCTTGGCAAATGCAATCTTTCCACCATCTTAGGATCTATATAACTATGACTAGCTCCTGAATCAATTAAAATAGCAATGGTTTGGTTGTTGATCATACCTTCCACTTCTATCATATGTGACTGAAACTTAGCTTGCGTGTTGTCCAGGGCTGCATAGATCCTAGGTATATTTCTTCCCATGTACTCCACTGTTTCAGATTGCTGTACATTATGAACATTCCTCACTTTTTCACCTCTGTGAGGACAATATTTATACATATGATCTCCCTTACAATCCCAACAGTGAATAGGTGGCTTTGCCCCCTGACTCAATTGTTCTGGGTTCTCTAAAAGTTGGCTTTCCTTAAGGATTATTTATGAAGAATGAGGGCTTAGGCCCCTTCTTCCTCTGTTCCATCTTGTACTTCCTCTTGTCTTCCCAATATTTTTGGAAAGAAGGCCTTCCTTTATGTTGATTATAAAGGAATTTAGATCTCCTTATGGTCTCCTCCAATGTTTTGGGATCATCATATTGTATCTTGTCACTAATGAATGACGATAATCCACTCAAATACCTATGAATCTTAACTATCTCATTCTTGATGAAAGAAACATACTTTAGCAATTCTGAAAACCTTCTTTCATATTCATTTATGGTCATACTCCCAAGATTGATTTCAAATAACTCCTTCATTTTCTTTTCATAATATCTCTTATTCAAGTATTTATTTTGAAAATACTTCTTGAATTCCTTCCAAGTAACATTTTTCTCTTTAATGTGTTGCACCTACAAAAATTGGTTCCACCACATGGATTCCTTTCCCTTGAGATGATAGATGTAAATTCTTCCTTATGTGTGTGAAGAGTAATTATGTAATTGAAAATACTTTCTCATACCTAGCAACCATGTCTTTGCATCTTCATCCTTCTTGGGCTCACCATCAAATGTAGGAGGTTTGATTTTTCTCATTTCTCCTTATAGCTCATCCACCTCAAATGTCCTCTTATGCTTCCTAACAAGGGAGCTACTGTGTGCTCTCCTAGTGGAATGACTTGGTTACTGATGGTGATGTCTGCCAACACTTCTTTTTCTTCCTCTCTCATCACGAGACCTATGACCTTCTGATTTGCTTGGGTCATTCTCCTTATCCACATTCTTTTCTATTCGGTCCAAGCTTTGCATTAATTTTCTGTTGAAATCCTCCTACTAGTCCTTGGCTTTCATAAGCCTTCCATTATCATATTTATAACTTTGGACATCCTTTTGCAAATTTTTAATGGTCTCTACCAAGTTCGTGCTTTGTTCCCTTCGTTCTCCATGTCCATTTGAGTTTGTACCTTCATTTCCCATATTGACATCCATCTATCTGATCTCATATTCCTGGCGGTAAGCCCCCTGTGTATTTTCCATGATTCTTCACTCTGAACTGATCCTGTTATGATCTAACAGTTGTTAACTCTGCAAAATGTGTAGCCAACATAACCTGTTAGGCTAATTGATTTATCAATCACATGAAAATATGAACAATTATGATTTAATATTGCATCAAAATTCATTGTTATGATTTCCCTAGATAATGACTATTGAAATAAATTTTTTGGGTGAACAATTTTATTCTACTGTTCAATACCTTTCCAACGCCTGCTTCCATGCCCAATTCCGAGTTTTGACCAGAAAGCTATGGTTATTTGAAAATTCATCCTTTTTGTGAAGGAAAACCTTGTACTAGTGATCTTCTTCGGAAGCCAAATTAGCTCTTGGAAGCATGCTGAATCTTCTCTTAAGGTTCACAAGATCCTGTAATTTCCCTCAAATGCAGGTCTGTACAAATCAGAAACCTGTGGGCTCCTTCTCTAAGCCCTTTTCTCTCTTAAAATCAATTTTCGGGCACTAGCTCCTTTACTTCGACCCCAAACTCATGTGACCCTGGGTTATGACCAACCGCTTAGCTGAAAGGTGATTATCTGGAGCTTCAGAGCTCTAACACTATGAAACTTCAGGCTTCATAGGTTTCTCCCTCAACACACTTCAATTCCCTCGAATGCCGAATTAGCGAACTCTCGAACATACACTTATCTGAAGATTCGAGCTGGCTCTAATGCTTCGGAACTTCGGGCTTCAGAGGTTTTTCGAATGCAACACAACACTCCCTCTGAACAATGAAGTGGTGAAACCCCAAACGAGCACTTCTCCAGAGCTTTGTTACTCCGGTGCTTTGGAGCTTCAGGATTCAAAATATTTCTTAACTCAACACTACAATTCACCCAAACGCCGAAGTGGCTAACTCCCTAAACGATGCTTCTCCGGAGATTTGGGATTCAAAAGTTTTGACCACGCAAAAACATGTATCGCCTGAATGTTGAATTGGTGAACTAATCCAACTCTCTCTGGCTCCGAAGCTTCGGGCTTCAAATATTTTTCAACACCATACCCTAAATCACCCAAACACTGAATTGGCAAATTCCTGGAGGCTCACGAATCAATGATCCACACTCCCAGTTGAGATCTACAGTCAATAGGAGCTCCGGGACTTCGGGCTTCGAAAGTTCTAAGATTCCAATGCGTGGTACCTCTCGAATTTCCGAATGTTGAATTCAAGATTAACGACTCTCACTCCTCTAGCAACCGACGATTGAGATAACCTCTGAAACTTTAGGCTTTGAGAGTTATCATTGCTGATCACAACCAACCCCCAAACTACGAAACACCAAATTGATGAAGGGCATAGATCCATGGTCAACGTGTCCCTAATAATGAATGAACTAGATTTACTTTGGGCTTCGAGACTTCGGGTATTTTCACACCTGAACACGTTTCACCCATGATCCTCTCGATTGCCGAACTTCCGGACACTAGCTGATATGCTAACACATGTCCTTTACAACCAATGGTTAGGATTCACTCCGAAGTTCGGGACTTCAGGCCTTTTCACGCCTGAACACTTTTCAACAACGATCTTCCACATCGTCGAACTTCCCGACACTCGCTAATCTCCTGACACCTATCCCTGATGACCAATGTCTAGCATTCACTCCGGAGTTCGGGACTTCGAGAGATTTTCCTCCTGGAAACAAAAGAATTTGTTTCTCCTGGAGTGCCAAACCTTCGAACTGCCATGAAATCTAGGGCTCATGTTTTCCTATGTGTAGATCCAATGGTTGGGATTTGATATTATCACACGCCCTTCTCCTCTGGTCTGGGGTTTGATCCAATGACCTAGATCTATGCTCGACCAATCCAACGACTAACACTCCTCAGAGTGATCTACGACATAGATTCAGTCAAGAACTTAGGGACTTTGAGGCTTTTGTCTCCCTTCCAACAAACAACGAAAAAATTCTAGAGTAGCGAAGTTTGAAGGACTTTAATGATTAACGATCATGTACCTTCTCCAGATCTGACGACTGTGAGGGATCTATCTTCTCCCAAACAAATCCAATGGTCCAGATCTAATCTTGTGGCCCAAATCAACAATTGCTATGGTTTCTTTCCTCCACTAGATTTCTCGAACTGCTACACCTCATGATCTTTGGAACACAGTCCAAGTGCTCTCTTTGCGCTTTCCTAACACTCAGGTATGCACTGCAACTTCAAAACTCTATGAAATTTCACTTCAATTTCAACTTGCTCGGCCTATCTAGGCTCAGTGTTGAAAAATTGAGCTCTGATACCATATTGTAACCCACTCGACCACCCATGCCTAGTCGCATCACTGAAACTTCTCTTGCTAGCAGCCCTAATGCCAAAATGTAACACACCCAGCCACCCAGGCTGGGTCATGCCACTGAAAAATTTCGGACTCTATACAAATTTTTAAACATATACAAATACTTTGAGAAAATACCCAGAGTCATACATAATAACAGTGAAAATACACAAACAACTAATACAGGCAAAACCCATGAAATTAAACACTTAAAGAATAATGCAACAAGTAATTTAACACATAAATGATACTTATCTTTGATAAAAGATCACCAATCATGTGCATACCTTCCATGATCCTCCCAGCCTTAGACCACGCTGCTCAGGACTCTTAGCAGTGGGTCACCCCTGAGATGGGACTAAAATCCACTCGGGTAAAGGGATTCCTAACTAGGTTGATGTATCTCAGATAGAAAGAACAACTCCGTCAGGTGCCAACTCGAACTAATAACTCACAATATCTCGTTCCCCACATGCATGTTGTTAATGTTTAAGCCATTATTATAGATGTTTGCATTTCATTAGATAACAATAGCATAATCCAAGATCATTAAGAAATACACAATCACAAGAGACACAACATTTATCCTGGGAAACCCTCTAGGGGAAGAAAACCCAACAAAACTTCCTTAATATAGATATCCAATACAATGCCAAAAGATCTCTTATCCTAATACAAAAAGTCCTCTCCTAGATATGCGCCACTCTCTCTCTTCTTTGCTGGTAACAGATTATAACTTGTCCTTCAAACTGAGCAAGTGAGGCGCTAGCCTCCTTTATTTATACAAGTCTGGCACGTGTGAAGTGTCTCTTCACTGGCAGGGCCAACTTCTCAAACTGGGTGGGTAAATCCACCTTTATTATATTTTTGGGTCTCTTTAATAACTGCTGGGGCCGA
>SNQJ01S0025763.1:27081-38486 GCA_010110895.2 Picea sitchensis
ACATTATGAGCAAACATAGATCTCCATTGTTGAAGACTGGTTTAGGCTATGTAAGTGGTTCAAGCAACAAACAACCTGAAAGCAAAGAGATAGTAAAGATGATCAAGTTCCAAGTCAACAGACAATTAGACCATGTGAGTACTCTGCCACCAAAATCTAATAAAGACAAGATGATCCATGATAAAAAACAAAGATATCAGAATATGGAGCAACAAATTCTAAGAAGAAGGCCATCCTTCAGGTACCAAAATTTCTTCCATGGTTACTATTTTTACTGCTCTAATTTTGGTCATAAGATTGCAAATTGTCAAATTAAGTTTAGAGACATGCAACTAAGGAGATCAATAAATAAACAATATTTACAACATATAAATAAACAACCAATGAGTAGACAAAGTTGCACCAATCACTTTGACCTATTGAACAATGAGCTCGAATGATAAAACTGTCATAACTTCGGCCACAAAGCTGCAAACTGCCATCTGAAGAATTATAAAGCAGATCCAAGGATAAAACCCTTAGCTAGAAATGCTAGCACATGGAAAAAGAAAGATAGTGAAAAATGTGGTCTAGTACTTTCATCTCAAAAACAAAAAGAACCCTGGTATATAGACAGTGGATGTTCCAAGTACATGAATGGGGACAAGGATACATTTCTATCTATAAGTAAAAGAAAAACATGAAATGTGACCTTTGGAAATGATGAACCAGGTAAAATCAAGGGTAAAGGGATGGTGAGTTTGAGTAATGGTAAAGGAAAATCCCAGGATGTTCTACTTGTAGATGGGCTAAAACATAATTTGCTCAGTGTAAGTCAAATGTGTGACAGAGGATGTGAAGTGGTGTTCACTTCCAAAGATTGTAAGATAAAGTCTGTAAACTTAGGAGAAGTGGTGGCTAAAGGCATAAGGACATATAATAATGTATATGTGCTGAAATAAGATAGAGAAGAGTGTCATCTAAGAAAACATGATGAAATATGGTTATGGCATATGAGACTTGGACATCTAAACTTTGATCACTTAATCAAGCTTAAAAATATTGAAGTAGTAAAATATCTTCCAAGAATATCAAAGCCACAAGATTTTGTGTGTAAACCCTGCCAAGCAGGAAAGATAACCTGGACATAGTTTAAATCCAAGAGCTCTACTTCAACATAGAAACCACTCCAATTAGTTCATATGGATTTATGTGGACCATAAAGACAAGAAGGCACATGGAAGGAAAACTACTTCATTATGATCATTGATGATTACTCCAGACTCACTTGGGTTGCTTTTCTCAAAGAAAAAGTCGAATCATTTGAGAAATTTAAAATATTTAAGGCTTTAACTGAGAATCAAACAGGCAACAGGTTAAAGGCAGTAATATCAGACAGAGGAAGATGATTTATGTCAAGTGATTTCAAGGAATTATGTGATAAACATGGGATCAAGAGAGAATACACAATCCCAGGAACTCCACAACAAAATGGAGTAGTTGAGAGGAAAAACAAAACAGTTCAGCAAATGGGCAGGTCAATGATGAATGAGAAGAACATTGGTCAAACCTATTGGGTAGAAGAAATACACACAATAGTCCATATTCTTAGCAAATCCCACCTCATACCACACAATGACAAGACACCTTATGAACTGTGGTATGGAAGACCTGCTTCAATCAAACACTTCAAAGTCTTTGGGAGTAAGTGCTAAATAAAGAATAATAATGAAAACCTTGGCAAGTATGATGACAGGGCTGATGAAAGTGATACATAAAGAATAATAATGAAAGCCTTGGAAAGCATGATGACAGGGGCTGATGAAGGCATCTTCTTAGGATATGCTACCAATAGTAAATTATATAGATGCTTTAATAAAAGATTGTATAAATTAGTTGATTGCATTTATTTAAAGGTTGATGAAGGAGTCCCAGTAAGAGAAGTGAGCAATATCGAGTTTTCTACAGAGGACACAGCTGAAGCTGAAGATGAACAGGTCCAAGAATCAGAAAAATAAGACTCTAAGTCAGATGAAGATACACATACTCAAACAGACTCAAATCAATAGACAACATCAAATCCTTCCTCTAGAATTACTTAAAAGAATCATCCTGCAAGTCAGATAATTGGTGAGAAAGACAAAGGTGTACAAACTAGGAGAAGGATAATCAAAGACACCAAAAAATCACATATAGAATTCATATCCATGGTGGAACCCAAGAAATTTAATGAAGCCAGTAAAGATGTAAATTGGTTAAAATCAATGAATGAGGAACTGGATCAGATTGAGAATAACAATACTTGGGAGCTTGTTCCTAGACCTGTAGATAAGAATGTAATTGGATCCAAATGGGTGTTTAAGAATAAAATGAATGAACAAGGAAAAATTGTTAAGAATAAATCCAAATTGGTCTATAAGGGGTATGCACAAGTTGAAGGACAAGATTTTGATGAAACCTTTGCACCAGTGGCAACATATGAAGCCATCAAAATATTTCTTGCCTATGCATGTCATAAGAACTTTGAATTATATTAGATGGATGTTAAGTCAACATTTCTTAATGGAGATCTAGAAGAATAAGTATATGTGGAGCAACCTGAAGGATTTTCATTGACAGATAATCCTGAGTATGTCTGTAAGTTGAAAAAGACATTATATGGACTGAAATAGGCACCACGAGCCTGGTATTATAGACCGAAGGTGATGATTTATTAGTTTTTTTGGCTTATGTAGATGACATTATTTTTGGATGCACTAATGACCCTTCAGTTTAGTGGTTTTCTAATTCAATGCAGACTAAGTTTAAGATGTCCTTGATAGGAGAACTGTCATATTTTCTTGGTTTACAAATCAATCAGAGTTCTGCAGGGATATTTATCTCTCAAGAAAAGTATTTGAAAGAGATGTTGAAGAAGTTTCAGATGGAAGATTCCTCTCTTGTTAGTACATCTATGGTGGTTGGTTGCAAGCTCAGTATAGATGATATTTCACCTGATGTTGATCAAAGAACATATCGATCAATGATAGGCAGTCTTCTGTACATCACATCATCTCGTCCTGATATAATGCAAGCTGTTGGAATGGTAGGTCGTTTTCAGTCTGCTCCTAAACAAAGTCATTTAGAAACTGTCAAAAGGATATTCAAATATTTGAAGGGTACAATGACTTATGGTCTCTCGTATCCTAAAAATCAGAATTTTTAATTAACTGCACATTCAAATGCTGATTGGGAAAACTGTTTGGATGAGAGAAAGAGCACCAGTGGAGGTGCATTCTTCTTAGGTGATATTTTAGTAGCATGGCTTAGTAAGAAGAAGATATCTATTTCATTATCAATTACATAGGTAGAGTACATTGCTGTTGCTACTTGTTGCACCCAGATCTTATGGATGATACAAACACTTGCAGATTTGAAGGTAACTTATACTGATCTCATTCGACTTCACTATGATAACACCAGTACCATTCGTGTCTCGAAGAATCCTGTTCTCCATTCAAATACGGATAGTATACCAATAAAGTATCATTTTATCAAAGAGAAGGTTACAAACATAACTGTTCATTTGAATTATATTCCTTCCACATAACAAATTGCAGACATCTTTACTAAACCCCTAGCCAAGACACCATTTGAATATCTTCGTCAGAAGCTGGGTGCAATCCCTTCTCTAACCTAAGAGATTGCATCTTGTCATGGGGAGTATGTGTTGTTTGAATATCTTATACCTCCGAAAAAGTACCACAACAGCTCAGGGGGATCATGTTTTCTTTTACATTGATGTCAAAGGGGGAGAAAATGTGTGGTCTGGATCCTATAGTCGGAGGTCTAAGAAGAATAGTGCAACCTTCCAGGGTTGCCATCAATGCCAAAGGGGGAGATTGTTGACATGTTTTACAGGAAGTGTGTGCTTGTCATTTATGGCAAGAACAACAACGACGATGGAAAATAGGAAAAACATAAGATTAGGAGGCGAGGCGAACAGTATGCAGAGATCAAATCTCAGAAGGGAAAGCGCAGTACAAAAACATGTTCTGGATCAAAATCCTTGATTGTGGATCTGCTTCGAGAGTCTTCACGACCATCAGTTCAAATTAAGTGATGGATAGGATAAATGGGGAAAAAAGTTTGAGATTTGAAATCCCTAAAGTCTAGAGAGCCGAAGTAAATTTCAGCCATCATATCATTCTAAAATGGAAGGATAGGATAAGCTAGAATAAGGGCCCACTAATCTCAGCGACTGATAATTGTGCATTCAGATCTATGGTCGACAAGGCATATCGATCCCCTTCAAACTTTTTGCCTTTAACCGTGGGGGGGGGGTCCGAGTTGGTGGTATTTCCTATGTGGGACCCTCATACGTGTCACCTTCCTATCAACTCGGAGACCCCTCTCTCATTACCACTTACCTCCTAACCCCCCCTCCAAGTAAACCACCAAACAAATCATACATACCACCTCCACACTCCGATGTCACACTCCACTACCCGTTACACGTCACATTCCACTACACTATCTACATGTCTCACCCACATCAACAAAGAAACGTGGCACAGTCAGATAATGATAAGTGTCAAGATGAAATCGACATTTCAGGTACGTGCAAATCATGAATCTAAGTGTCACATGGCAGACACTCGGCTCATGCCACATCATCAAGTGCCATAAGCAAGTTACATCACTTCGAGAGTTTCACCACCAGCAGATGCCTAAAGTCCCAAAATGGACTTGAGTCATCCGATTTGAAGATTACTTTGGGTGCATTCTCAACCGTTGATGTAGAACAGTGGAAGGACAATGTAAGTGAAAGTGTTAACCGACAACAAGCGATCTCCACCATCTATGACTTATTTAGCAGGTGACCACTCCGAAGGAGAATGAAGCAGCGATTAGCCTAAAGTCCCAATGGGCCGAAGTCACTTATGATCGTTGATTGTGCAGGAGGGTATGTGCCAATAGATCGTTGACTTTGGGAGAAACTACTCTGGGAAAACGTGAAGGATAAAGGTTTGAAATTGCTGAAGGTCGAAGTTTTGAAGTGAACAAGGACTTTTCATTTGAGGAAGACACGTGGCAGGAATCTGTGGACTTCGGCTAAAAGCGTTCTGGGATAGCGTGAAGGTTGAGAATTGAAATCGCTGAAGCCCGGAGTAACGAAGAAGATCTCGACCGTTGAATTGAGTAAGGGGCCGCAGAACCATTGATCTGGTTGAAAGGTCAAATTCCCGAAGTAGAGGCTGAGCCATCGATTAAGAAGGAAAGGTGTCCGTAGATCATTGACTCCGGAAGATTGGCTTACAGAGGAAAGCATGGTTTGAGATTTGAAACTCCAAGATCCCAGATCATGAAATAGATCACAACCGTTGATTTAAGAAGGTTATATCTGATACGTCAGTTCATGAGCATCGTCAAGATCGTGAGATCGACGGTCCCATCGCATTATGGGGATTGAATATGCGTGAACCTTAAATATTTAAGGGCGGGCCGCAATTGAAACCATGGTTTTGGAGAAAGGGTACGTGGCAGCTAGAGGTGGATTGCAGGGAGAAAATCGGTTGATCCCAAACCACTCTTGGACGCACCCGCAATTGTTCGCTTATGCAAGGACGTAGCCCGAGGTCACATGCAACAGAAGGATAATGAGAAAAGATCTCACACCCACAATCACGTGGTCATGTGAGACCATCGCCGAAGGTCACATTAGCTGAAGATAGGGGAAGGAGATAACACTGCTAGGCTCCACATTGGAAAGTCAAAAAGGCCTCCTCGTGAATAATCCAATGACACTGATCAAACAAAATCTGATCGAAGGGTTGCTGTTTGATCTCATGATTTCTTGATCAGTTATGATTCAGTTACACTAACTGAATCATTGTTCCTGGGTAGTTGAATCATTGTTCCTGAGCGTTGGAATCATGATTCCTGAGCATTTTTGAGATTCTCATCTTGAGCGTTGGAGATGCAGAGTGTAATGGATGATGAGAGAAGGAATAAAAGAAAAATGTTGGGACAAAGAGAGGTTGTTGTTTCTTGGTAAAATACGTTGAACTATATGTGATCACGGAGACAACAGGAGCAGAGCGTGAAAGATGCAGAGATGAATAACATAAGATAGACAGAGAAAAAATGGTGAAAACAACAGACTGTACGAGAACTTAAGCGCAAGAAGATGGAAGCATGAACACACTGATGCATGCAGAACAGAGAAGTGTAGCCAAACAATGATGAGACTGGTAAGCCATTGATAAATACTGTATCACTGTAATAAATTTCAGAAAGAAAATATTTATATCTCAGGGTGGTAGGGTGGTGCTAGGGAGGACTTTTGTCATCATAGTTTCAAGTGGATTCTTGAACAAAGGGAGTTGTAGCTTCCATCTGGTTGTATCCAGAAAAACCAGGGTGGTAGGGTGGTGCAAGGGAGAACTATTGTTATCTGTTGTATAGGTTGGTGCCTATGTGACTGAAATTTGGTGCTTCCATCTAGTTGGTGTTGGAACACTCAGGGAGTTGGTGCTTCCTTCTAGTGGGTGCTAGAGAAACCAAAGAGTTGGTGCTCTTAGCAAGTTGTAGCTTGTAAAACAAAGGTGGTAGCCTCACATTGAGATGGTGCTCAAAGATAGATGATGTACATAACATGAAAACACTGCCTATCATTCGAAGAAGAAGATGTTTTCTCCCTTTATGGGATTCCTCAGGAATATCTGTTTCTGTATACTTCATGTTTGTGATTGATGTTGAATACTCTATTTCTTACTTCCCTGAATTATTTTGATCATCATTGAGTGTTTTGTAATGCGTTTAAACCGGGTATAATTGTTTAAGCACAGTAAAAACTAATTCACCCGCCCCTCTCAGTTGTCTAACATTGTTGAGTGTGAATGCTTACTAGGGCCAAGCATAAACATGGTGAAGTAACTCTTAATAATTTCAATCCTGAAGTTGTCTGTGCATCCCAAAGGAAGAAAATGGAAGAAGAGGACAAGTGTGATGAACAGGAGAAAAAATGTCAGATGGTCTTTTATCACATGTCAGAAATGGTCGAACAAATGTATGGAGACTATGAGAAGAGGATGAATAATAAAGGGAAGAAAAAGGAAGCACATGCTGATGATGATGCTTCGGTAAACCAAGATGTTGGAAGAGACCCTCTTGAGCCTCCATCTCCACCATCAAGTTCTAGTTCTTCTTCCTCTGAGAATTCTCATCATTCTATCCATAAAGACTCTTTTAAGAAACCGTTATCAAAGCTTGATGTAAAATTTGATTTACCTATGTTTAATGGAGATGCTAATCCTGAAAAGCTAGATAATTGGATCCGACAGGTTGAAGTATATTTTCGTGCTCAACATATTGATGAAGATGAAATTAAAGTTCAACTGGCTTCTCTTTGGTTGGAAGGCATCGCTCTCGTATGGTGGGAGAGAAAACTTCAGGACAAAAGTAAGTGTGGTAATCTTCTTTCCTCGTGGTTGGAAATTAAATCAACGATAAGGAAGCGATTTTGTCCATTGGGTTATTTACATAAAACAATGATGGAATGGAAAATTTTAAGGCAAAGTAAAGGTCAAATTGTACAAAGTTTCACAAAAGAATTTAGGAAGAAATCTCTTGCATTGAACATTCCTTTTGAATCTTATGAAATTTTAATGAAGTATATTGGCACACTTCACAATTATATTCATCATACTTTTCTCTTTTTTAACCCCACTAGTCTTGACGAAGTTTGTGTGCAAGCCACTCACCTTGAGAACAGGGGGAAACATGTTCAAGAAGATCCCAAAAAGAAACCTTCCAATCTCCCACATAGACCATTTAAGAAATTTAAAAGGAAGGACAAGAAGACCACCACAGTGACGAGAGAAGGAGGAAATCCATCTTGCACTCATTGCAAGAAAAACGGTCACAATTTTTGTTGCAAGAGTTGACTCTAGGCTGTAATAGAGCCAAGCCTTAGCACATTTTAAATGAAATAAAATTTGTTGATTGTTCAGTCATAAGAGGCTTCTAGAACTAGGTCTGAAACATGCCCTTCACTCATTTATAGATAAAAAACGAAGAGGCATGACATCGTTTGTCTAATTGATTTAATAAAGAAGATGGATAGAGGATAGGAGATGAAGAAGACTGAAACAAAGAGTTAGGTATCTAATTCTGATAGGTCTAATCTTTAATTTAATGGAAGAAATAACAACAAACTTCAAATATCTAAACACAGGTCTTGTCTTACTCATAGCAAGACAGAGGAAAAGCTATGAACAAATAAAACTTGTAAATAAGGCAAAACAATTAAGATGGAGGTCTTGTTCTACTCACGAAAAAACAGAGGAAAAACTGCACTTTAAGGAATGCTTTAAATTAGCTACAACATAAGTATCACTGAATTGTAACCATTACAAGATGAATTAATGAATGGAAAGAAGAAAGATAAGTGACGAAAACTTCAGAAACAATAACATAGGAAGAAGACAGAATTAGACAGTGACAAGGTGTAGAATCTCTTGGCATTCTGTTCTATATTTGCTGAAAAGGAATGCATTACAAACCCAGCCTCCAAAAGGCTCTTGGGTTGTTCCCCCCACTTCTTTCTTCAAGAAGATACAATAATATATGTCTTCTTCCCCCTTTCGAATAACTGAAAAATGATTCAGATTCCAAAAGAAATCCCTCTAGAAATGAAAAGGCATTTTATGTAGGTATTGAGGTCGAAATCCTCCCAAAAGATAACAACAATTACCATCAAATTCGAAAACTTTCTGCCATAGAAAATGGGCCAAACTGCTGAAAAATGGGGTTGTGGTTATGGTTATGTATCTCTCGAATTGTGACAGTTGTGTATAAAATGAAAGAGGTTTTTGTTCATCTTTTTTTTCTGACCAAAACCCTCTCTCGGTTTCCTAAGATCCATTTCCATTTTCCCCAGATCTGCCTTTCAAACACATGTGTCAAACGGGGAAATTCTGAAATCCAAAAATTAAGGCTCGGAGATGGATTTGATTCTCCCAATATGTGATACTTATAGGAAAAATGATGGATTTTATTTATCTCTGATGTGTTAGTCACAAAAACCTCCGACCGTTTCTCAAAATGATATTCGAGTCACTCAGATTCATCATTTGAAAATGATGACTCAACACAGTAAAAAATGCCACATTTCTGAAAATGAACCTCATATTTATGGGGACGTTTGACTACCTTCCTAAGTTCCAAATGAACTTCTGAATACACCAATGGAAATATTAGGATCTGTAGATGTCGATCGACTATTAGAACATGAAAAATGGCCTCTCCAAGGCGGAGAAAAATGGTTTTTTCCCAAGGCAGTTTTTTTCATATGAAAAATCTGCGATTTCAGTGGCTAACATGTCAAAAACAAAGGTATCTTAGCTGTCAAAAGTCTTGGATTTCGGTGATTAACAGTGCAATTTCGGAGCGCCGTAAGCCACCGAAAGTACCAAAACCCCGATTTCGGGATTTCAGGTTTCGGGAAATAGAAAACAAAAATTTCGTCGGCCAAACCTCCGATGGCCGAAAACCGAAAAGATGACGTGGCATTTTGTAAAACCTTATTTTAGTGATTTTATTTTCGTTTATTGCATTTTATTTTTTTTATTTTTTTGTTCCTCCTCGTGAGCTCTTCCTCCATGTGATGCTTGAGTGCTTAGTCTTGGCCGATACACTTTCGACAACTAAGGGCATATGAAACCTGATATTTAAGCTACCGAAAGCCTGCACTTTCGGTAGCTAAACACTATAATTTTTTTCTTTCTAAGCTACTGAAAGCCAAAATTTTAATATTTGTTCCAACATAGGCTCCATCTAGGGATGGTGCTTTCCTGAAAGTGCCAAGAACAGTAGACCAAGTGCCTTCATCCATTGGGCAACCCGAAATCATCCTTATCAAACTCTGAACCCTGTCACTTTACTTGCATCGTTTTGGAACGAAAAACCGCTTATTCATCCATTGGGATATGGAGTCGTAATGCTTTAAAAAAAACCATACTGGGTTCAAAACTGATCTGAAAACATATTGAAAACCACCACTGTAATCTAATTCTCGAAGTCAAGCTTATTTATATACATCACCTACTCTAACTATTGAAAAATTCCCACTGAATCAAATGCTACGAAAATGCCAGTGAAGCCAATCCAATAATTGTCTATTTATTTGAAATTTTCTCACACTTTCTTTGAGAAGGCTGAAAAAGGAAACTGACAACTCTCATCTGACCTGTTGGTGATCATGAATTTTAAAACCTTTCATCGATTCTCGTGAAAAAATATCCATGACATAACATACTCCTCCATTAAATGAATGTAAAAGGTCAGCAAAAGGATCATGAAAAAATGCATGGTCTTGAGGTTTTAAAAAATCCAGGACTACTCTATGTTCTGATTTATAATGATCAAGATCATTCTCGAAGAGAATATCTAAGCACCCTTCAAGATCATCTGCAATGGCATCTCCAAAATCATGGCACAATCTTGTCTGAAGACCCTCATCCCTCCATGAAAAATCTGCAGCAAGTTGTTCTACAGAAATGATGAAATAATCATCACTATACTCATCATATTTAGGTTCAACAGATAACTCAAGAGGGTCATCAGTCAGACAAAAACTCGGGACATCAACTATGGATCTCTCAAGCAAAGGACACTTTGTTACTATCTCTGGCATACTATTTATTTCAGAATCATACTTCTGCAAATCACAGTCTAAAGCATTTCTGAACATCAAACTTTCTTCAGGATCATTAAACATGGAAACCATATCTTTTTCATGAAACAAAGCAGAGTCTAAAATTTGATCTCCTGGTAGGAAAAAATCATAAATAGGTTCACTAACTTCCTGTAAAGTTCCATGAAATACATGACTGTCATCATTTAAAAACAGATTTACATTTTCAGAAATGGAAGAGGTTTGACACTCATATCCGGGACTGTGTGAAAGATGCAAATCTGTGTGAGTAGGGGCTGCAACATAACTATGCAGGAGCATATCTATTTCTTCTTTAGTCAAAGGAGGAGGTGGTCTCTGTATTTTCTGGATAAAACAACAATCATTCCTTTCTATCTCTTTTGCAGGTTGACCGTGATGCTCAATATCTTCTTCTTGAGTATGTTCACAAGATCCAACTTCTTTATGAGCCAACTCTTCCTCATACTGATCATCTTCATCAACTTGAGAAATTTTTGTTGTTTCTTCCTCCTCTTCAAGAGGATTTGTATGATCTTTTTGTCTTATGAATCCTATATTACAACATTCTTCAAAAAGGATTTCATCTGAATATATCCTCTTACAATGTTGATGAAAAAGTGTGTGAAAATATCTCAATGAAGGAATACTGGAATGGGGTAAAGATTTATACCAGAGTCTAGCATCTTTTTCCAATGAAAACATAAACAATTTCATGAGGACATCTTCA
>SNQJ01S0025764.1:52024-158047 GCA_010110895.2 Picea sitchensis
TGGGTTAGACTCTCGAATCTGCCAATACACTGCTGGAATCCCTCTTCGCTTCAAGCAATCGGAAATGGATTAGGACATTACATCGACAGAGCGGACCCAAAAGACCAATACTCCTGCGCAAGGATCTGTGTGGAAGTAGATCTGGAGGTAGGGCTACCGGAAGCGATAAAACTAAAAGTTTTGGATTGGCAACACTTCCAAAAGCTTGATTACGAACAACTCCCATTCGAATGTAGAGGTTGTTATGAATACGGCCATTTCCAAAGAAACTGCCCAAAAAACCTCAATATAGAGAAAGCAGGGGATGAAGGCTGGCAACATGCTCGGAAAGGGAAACCCAAAACAAAAGGAGCAAGAAGCGAAAAGATAGCCCCAACGCAAGCCAAGGACCCAGGAAGCAAAGAGAAGGAGAATAACTTCAGTATCTTGGCTCGGGGAACTGGTGATGAGACAACAAAACCAAGTAAAGATGCCCAAGTGGAAGAAACAAGAGGAAACTAGACCCCTGAAGACAGAGGAAATCAATTGATGACAAAAGAAGAGGAGAAAAACAAATCCCCCCAAAGGATGGAAGTAAGTCAAGGCACAAAGGAAGGGGAGATCTCGTTAGGAAGCGACTCAGAAGGCACAAGCGAAGCTTGGGCCACCCCAAAGAAAACAAGAAGAGGCAGAAAAACCAAAAAAGCAGAAAGAGACCAAGAAACCTACAAAGACGTCCTAAAAGGTTCACAGCCAACTATCAAGCAACTGATCAGCGTTCGGAAAACAAGAAAGCTATCCAAAGCCTCACAAGGAGGCCATTCCTCCCCCCATGGTAATTGATGAATCTAACCTCCTGGAATTGTAGGGGTTTTGGTAGCAAAAGGAAAGAGGAAGCACTCAAGGATATTATCAAAGATTTGAAAGAAGACATCCTACTCCTCCAGGAGACCAAGATGAGTCAACAAGACTCCCTCAAAGCTTCATTGAACGTATGGAGGAACAACCAAGGAATAGTCGAAAACGCCAGAGGCGCCTCAGGAGGGCTCTGCACACTGTGGAACACCACCAAAATAGATCTGATAAGCTCAAACACATGCATGCACTAGATTCACACCAAACTCCTCCACAAAGATTCAGGATATCTGGTAAGCCTCTTCAATATCTATGTACCGCAACATATAGAGGAAAAAAAAATGTTGGGAAACCCTAAAAGACTTCTTACAACAAAATGAACTTGACAATATCATTTTAGGAGGGGATCTAAATGTAACCCTGGCCCAGGAGGAAAAAAGAGGGGGAACCATCATGAGAGACCCAACTAGAGAATGGGTGGAAGACCTAATCTCAACCTGGGATCTAGTAGACATCAAACCTGCCAAAGGCCTCTACACGTGGACTAATAAAAGGGTAGGACCTGGGCATATTGTTGCCAGGCTAGATAGATTCCTCATCCAAAGCTCCTTCTTGTTACTTGGGCTCACAGCCACCTCAGAGATCCTTCCTCATAGCGTTTAAGACCATAAGCCCATCCGCATAGAAATCAATACTGACCAAGTCCATGGACCCATCCCTTTCAGATTTAACCCGACCTGGATCCAAGACAAAGACTTTCTTCTTCTTGTATCCAAATCTTGGATAAGCATTGTCAAGGGCTCAACTTTTTATGTTTGGGAAGAGAAACTAAGAAGGCTAAAGACAACTCTAAAAAATTGGGAAAAGGGCCAAGCAAACCCAATCACCTCTCGCAAAGAAGCCCAAAAGAAACTCGAGAACCATCAGCTGGAAATGGAAAACAAAGAGATCACACAAGAGGGCTTGCAACACGAGGACCGTCTTCAAAGACAATGGCACAAAGCCTGCAGAGAGGAAGAATGCTACTGGAGGCAAAAATCCAGAAGCCTCTGGCTGAAAGAAGGAGATAAAAATACAAGCTACTTCCACAAGAAAGCGGAGAAAAGAAAGCACTATAAAGCAATGACAGAAATTCAGGTTCAAAATAACATAAACTCAGATCCAGAAGGCATAAAACAAGCATCCTTTGAAACCTTTGAAGCACTTTATTCAGAACCTCAAAGGACAGTCATAGACCCTCATTTTTACCCTCTCTCCATTATTCCAAACCTCATAAAGGAGGACATCAACATCAGACTGATTAATGAAGTAACGCAACTAGAAATAAAGGAGGCACTAGACCAAATGAACCCAGACAAGGCCCCAGGCCCAGACAGTTTCATTGCCAGATTCTATCAACATTGTTGGGAAATAATAAAATCTGATCTCACCAAGATGATCCAAAAATCGTAAACGAGCAACAAGCTTGGCGGGAGCACAAACTCAGCCTTCCTGGCGCTTATCCCAAAAGAGAAACGAGCGGTCAACTTCAACCGCTTCAGGCCAATCTCCCTCTGCAACACAAGCTACAAAATCCTCACCAAAATTATGGCCAACAGAATCAAAACAATCCTCCCTCTTATCATCCCAGAAAACCAGGGAGGCTTCATCAAAGGTAGGCATATTGCAGATAACATCATCCTAGTTCAAGAGGCCCTTCACTCAAGCGTTTGGAGGAAAGACAAAGGTATGATAATAAAACTCGATCTCGCCAATGCCTTTGATAGAGTTAGACACAGCTTTTTATTTGAAGTAATGAGAAAGTTTGGTTTCGATCCGTCCTTTGTAAAATGGGTTAAAGCTTGTGTAGGATCACCTTGGATAGCCCCCATGGTGAATGGAAGAGTAACAAAGTTTTTCCAAGCCACTAGAGGCTTAAGGCAAGGGTGCCCCCTCTCGCGCCTCCTCTACGCAATCCAAGCTTCAGTTCTAATCTATCAACTGGAAAATTCCCAAAGTCAAAACAACCTTCAGGGGTTAAGAATAGCGCAAGGGGTGAAAGACATAAATCATGCACAATTTGTGGACGATACTTTGTTGTTGGGAGGTGCAAGCCCTATAATAGCAAAGAAGTTTAAGGAGGAATTGGAAGCCTACGCTGCAGTCTCAGGAAGTGAAATAAGCCAGCCCAAAAGCAAGATTTATGGATGGAATATTACGCCAAATGAAATGATGGGAATTACTAGAGTTCTGGGGATGGAAGGGCATACCAACTGGGAGGCTTTCAAATACTTGGGAATCCCTATATTCAAATCTTCCTCAAGAGCCTCACATTGGAACCAACTGATTGACAACCTGAAAAATAAAATTTCCTCCTGGGGGGCGAACTGGCTAAATCTAGCAGGGAAAGTTGTCATGATTAAAGCAATTCTGGCCAACATACCCATCTATAAGAGCTCGTTTCTTTTATCCCCTGCCTCCACAATTCAAAAAATTGAGGCACTGCAAAGACGTTTCCTTTGGGAAGGAGGAAAACAGACAGGAAGGAAAATGCATCTGATAAACTGGGAAAAAACCTCTAAACCTCTCTTGGAAGGCGGCCTCAACTTCAAAAAAACCCAAGTTCAGAACCTGGCCTTGGGGGCAAAGTTGCTCTACGGAAAACCAACTTGGAGCAAATTGGCACTATGGAAAAAATACTTTAGGGGGCCAAGGGAACGATGCATAGAATATATGTGTAGGGAATCTAAGGGATCCCCTATCTTTACCCTATGCAAAAAGGCCATGCCCCACTTCAACCCTCAACTCACTTGGGTGCCACGAAATGGAAAGAAAAATAAAATTTGGCAAGATTCAATCATGGGAGACCCGCCCCTAGGGCTGAGACAGGACCTGCTACGCCTCAAAGACTGGATGGAAAGTCAAAACATAAATTCTCTCTTTGACATCTCAATTTGGGGGAATGACAAGTACAAGACTTGGCAAGGGTGGGGAGTGGTCAACAGACCCCCCGAATTAGAAAGGGAATGGAGCATCCTAAATCTCTGTCTTCAGGGGAAATCCCCCCTCAAAAAAAAGGAAAGGACGAAAGAGGCTGGGGAGGGAACTCCAAGCCCTACACCACAGCAGAAGGCTACCATCTCACTATAAACGTTCCCAACGTCCCGCCTAACCCGTCCATCTGGAAAGCAATTTGGCAGTCCAAGTCCATCCCAAAAATTGACATGTTTATCTGGACCCTTGCCCACAATAGCATCCAAACAGGGGAAAACCTCAAAAGAAAAGGATGGGAAGGCCCCTACAGGTGTCCTCTTTGTCTATAGGCTGAAGAAACTACAGACCACCTCCTTCTCAACTGCGACTACTCCAAAGAAGTCTGGAAGCTGGCAATAGGAACACAAAGTGTCATCAACCTCCCTCTAGACACCAAAAGTCTTCTCCAACAGTGGGACTCCAATTACCCGTTCAAGATACATAAACGAAGCCAAGCCTATGCTCTATGGAAGGTCCTCCCAAACTTCATCCTGTGGAATCTATGGCTGGAAAGAAACAACAGAATCTTCAGAGACTGCAAAAGGAGCACAACCCTTGTGGTAACCAAAACTCACGCACTCTTCGGCGAAAGTGCACCTTACTTATGCCAATCAAAAAATAACAAAATGCTAGAAGCAACAGACGAACTTTGGTTGGATCAGTTTAAAATCCAAAGTCATAATGGGATAAAGGCTAGCACCCCAAACCAAGAGGAATGAGAAATCAGGAAAGGAAAATAGGATTTCGACAATTGGAAAAAAAAGAGAAATGTCCATATCCTGTCCTTCGACGGGGCCTCAAAAGGGAACCCGAGCCTAGCAGGAGGAGGAGGGATAATTGAAAGCCCCAACGAAGCAACAATGATAAAATACGCCCTGGGTTTAGGAATCGAAACCAACAACAGAGAAGAAGCCCTGACACTCTGGCAAGGGCTAAATCAAGCAAGTAGGCACAGGGTCCAGGACCTGGTTATAATAGGCGACTCCAGAATGGTAATCAAAGCCATAATTCACCATTCTAAAACCCAAAGCGCGAAACTCAATAACCTCTTGGACAAAATCCACCTTCTTCTTGGGAACTTCCGCTCTTATAAGATCTACCATGTGTTAAGAGAGCTAAATGAAAGGGCGGACGTTGCGGCTAACAAAGGCACCCTCTTGGCGTCGGGAAATATGAAGATAAATGGAACGTTATCCAGCATGGAATTACCTTGATCCATGAGAGCCAGCCCTCCACTTTCAAAAAGGCAAGTTGGAGAAAAGAAGCAAGGAAGATGGGAAAAGCGCTCAGATTAAGTCATGTCAGGACAAAGCTATTGGGAAGAAGGGACAAGGAAGGGTATCATGAGATAGCGGACTTCATACAAGGAGGAGACAGAGAATCACTACGCCCATGCCCCACAAATTTAGAAAATCGGGTTGAAATTATGAAGGGGAAGGAAGGAGCGCATAAATCGAAGGCGCCTCCATAGCCTCAAGCCACTCCTAAGACGAGACCTCTTGAGGAATTTCCATCGAAGCAACAAGGCGCAAGAAGAGGGGAAATATATCAAGAAATGGCATCAAGCTCGGGCAACAAGCCAAGCACAGAAGAAAGACTGAAGGCGATGGACACAGCACTGGAAAACTTAAAGCAATTGTTGCAGTTCCAACTGGACTTTCTCAAAAATCTGGACTCAGAAGTAGGGAGACGTCTTGAGAAGATGGAAGAGGACATCTCCACCACCAAAATTGGTTTTACTGAAGAGTTGGGCAAACTGCACAAAGAACTCAAGAATCCCAAGCAAGAATTCGAGGAAAGAATCGACCAACTAGAGGTAAAAATGTCTCAGCTCAACAATGAATGGAAGCAAGACCCAAAGAACTAATCCAGTCGCTCAGCATGGAAGCGAGCTCAACACATCTTCAGGAAGATTGGTGTTTTGTATAGAAGCCAATGCTGTAATAAATATGTAATCGTTAACTTTATGTTAGCACCTTTAGTTAAGGATTCAGGCTTATTGCTCTTAGGAACAGTGGTAAACACCCGGAAGGCAGTCGCTCAGTGAAGCACAACCCATTTTGTAATCGCACCAGTGACAAGACCACCTTCTTTTTAATCAAATACCACTATCCGTTCTCGTCAAAAATAAAAAAAAAACTTTTTTATAAAAGCTTATTAGATAAAAAAAAAAAAAAAAACTTTTATAAATTGTTGATATGAGTTTTTTTAACATATTAACATTTTAAAGTAATTTTATTATTTTATTATATTAATTTAATAAGTAAGATAAAAAAAATTGTTCATAATAATTTTTAATATATTAATTTCTTAATACTATAAAAAAAAATTGTTCATAATAATTTTTAATATATTAATTTCTTAATACTATAAAAAAAATATGTTATTTATAAATCTTGTTGATATGAGTTTTTTTAACATATTAACATTTTAAAGTAATTTTATTATTTTATTATATTAATTTAATAAGTAAGATAAAAAATTGTTCATAATAATTTTAATATATTAATTTCTTAATACTATAAAAAAAAAAATTGGAAGAAAAAAAAAAAAAAAAAAAAAAAAAAAAAAAAAAAAAAAAATATGTTAATTTTTTTTTTAATTAATCATTTTTTTTTTGTTTTTTGTTTGTAAGATTATTAAGTGTTTTATTTTATTAAATATGATTAAGATGATGGTTGCTAAACCTTAAAATAATAGAATATTACAAAAAATAATATATAAAAGAATTTTAAAATTAGAAAATATTTTATAAAAAACATGTTAATTTTTTTCAATTTTTAATTAATCATTTATGTTATTTTTTTAAAATATTATGAAGTGTTTTTATTTTTAATAAAAATAGATTCAAATGATGATTGGTAAATTGTCTAAAAAAAATAATAAAATACTAAAAAATAATATAAAAGAATTTAAATTAAAAAAAATATTTTATAAAATTATATTAATATATATATTATCATATCATAAAAAACACTTATTCATAAATAAAAGAATTGTATATCTTATTATAATTAAAATTTAATACAACAAATATACACAAAATAATATAACACAATAAAATGTCTACCCAAGTAGTGGGTGTATAGACCGATCACAAGTGTCGTGTAAAATGGAAGGAACTATGTAAATGAGGTCTCAAGGTCGCTTCTCACCCCGATTTACCCGTGCCACATGCTTGCAGGCTGTGCAGATGCACGTGGAATTTATAGAGGTAGTAGATGGGAATCAACCCCATGTCACACAAGTACAAACCTACCCAATTATCCATTCACTAGATATAAAATAAATAAATTATATAAAATAAATATAAAATTTAAATAAGGTTATATTAAATATATACATTTAAATTTATAAGTTCAAATCAACATACAATTTTAAACAAACAAACATGGAATATCATTCAAATATGCAAACATACAAACATACACTTTCAAATAAAAAAACACATTATTCAATTTTAAATCAAGATACAAGCATAATATTCAATTTCAAATCAAGATATAAGCATAAATAAAGAAACATAGTGAAAATCACTCAAGTAAACATATTAGCACTTTATACAATTTCACAACAATAAACAAACAAATAAAAATTGACAAAAACAAATCACACACATTCATATGTAATTTCAAATAAGTAAATACAAACACAAATTTAAATTTAAAAAATTCACTAAAAAAGTGTTAATGAATTTTTTTAATATATTAATTCTTTTTTAATTTTTAATTAATAATATTTATATTATTTTATAAAGTTTATTAAAAATAGTGATTAATAGTTTGTGATTTTTATTAAAAATGATTTTGTTTTTCTTTTTTACTATTAGTTTATTAATAAAATTGTATTTAGTTTTATGATAGTGATTTTTTTAAATACATTAAAAAAAAATTAATTTCTAATTAATAGTATTTATATTATTTTACAAAATTTATTAAAAGTAGTGTTTCATAGTGTGTTATTTTTATTAAAAATGATTTTTTTTCTACTATTAATTTATTAATAAAATTATATTTAGCTTTAGAATGGTGATTTTTTTAATGTATTAATTTTTTAACACCATTAAAAATATTTTTTATCTTTTAATTTTTTTTGAATTTTAAAATGAATTATGTTATTTTATAAAATTTATTAATAGTGTTTTCTAATTTTATTAAAAATGAATATGATTTTTCTTTTCATATGTGATGATTAGTTTTTTTAATAAAGATTTTATTTAGACTTATGGTTGGAATATATAGTTTATTAAATTTGTTTTGTAATATTTATTTTAGTAAAGTGTATTAAAAATAAAAAAGCTTCTCTTAGCTTCAAGATATTAAACATCTCTACTAACAGGGTCAACCACGTGAAGGTGGAAGCTTATTTGCCCCAAAAACCTCTGTGCATAATTGATATGAGTTTAACATATCAACATGCAAAAATAATTTTATTATATTGATTTATAATGATTTTTTTAATACATCAATTTCTTAATACTATTAAAAAATATGTTAATTTTTAATTTTTTCTATTAATCATATTTATCTTATTTTTATAAAGATTATTAAAAGTATTAATAATTTTTATTAAAAATTATTAATATTTATGTTATTTTTATAAAGATTATTAAAATTATTTTTAAATTTTATTAAAAAATGATTAAAATGATACCCTGTTTATCAAAATCGAGAAATAAAATTAGTAAAAAATAAGAAAAAAGAAATTTAAAAAAATAATATAAAGAAATTTTAAAATTAATTTTTTTTATATAAAATAATATCAATACATATATTATCATATCATAAAACACATATACATAAATAAAAGAAATGTAAATTTTATCATAATTAAAATTTAATACAACAAAAATGATACAGTAAAATTTAAAATTTAAAAAAGGCTATAGTAAATATACACTTTCAAACCAACATATAATTTTAAACAAATAAACATGGAATATCATTCAAATATGAAAACAAACACTTCCAAATAAGAAAGCACACATCATTTAATTTCAAAAGATAAAAATATGAACAAATAAACATGGGGAAAACCACTTATGTAAACACGCTACATATTCAAAAAAGTTAACACACATTATACAATTTCACAACAATAAACAAACAAATAGAGATTCACACACATTTATATAGTAAGTAAACACAATTTCAAATAAGTTGACACACATACAAATTTAAATTTAAAAAACTCAAACTATGCAATTTCAAATCAATATACAATCATAAGCAAACAGGTAAAAATTCAACAAACAAGTAAGAATACTCTAGACCATACACATACAATTTTAAACAAACAAACAAACACACCGTATACAAATTCAAATAAGCAAGTACATATTATAGAATTTCAAATCAATATACAAATTAAATAAGTAGACATTGTCAAAGCCACCACCTACACATGCACCTACAATTTCAAATAAAATATGCAATACCAATACACCAACATAACATTACATATACAATTTCAAAGCACACATACATACATACATCAACTAACCATGTACATAGATATACAATTTCAAAATACACACACATGCATACATAAAATAAGAAAACACRCAATATACAAATTTTAAYAAGGAAATACACATYATACAATTTCAAATCAATACACACACACACAAATAAACATCATTTTCAAAACTACTAACATACATACAYAAGTAATTTCAAATAAGCAATACACAATACACAATTTCAAATAAGCAAACATAATACAATTTCAAATTAGAATACAAAGATTGTCAGAACCACATATACACATACACTTACATACATACATACATACATCAACTAACCATACACATACACATACACATACATACATACATCAACTAACCACATACACAGATATACAAATTCAAAACACACACACATASATACATCAAATGAGTAAACATACAATATACAAATTTTAATAAGGAAATACACATCATRCAAWTTCAAATCARWAYACAAACATAAGTAAACATCATTGTCAAAATTACTAACATACATACACAAGTAATTTCAAATAAGCAACACATAATACACAATTTTAAATAAGCAAACATAATACAATTTCRAATTRGAATACAAMGATTGTCAAAASCACCTATACACATACACTTGCAATTTSAAATAAACACACATACATTATACAAACATAWGTAAACATCATKGTCAAAWCTACTAACATACATACATACATAAGTAATTTYAAATAAGCAACACACAATACACAAYTTCAAATAAGCAAACATAATACAATTTCRAATTAGAAAACAYAGATTGTCAAAACCACCTATACACATACACTTGGAATTTCAAATAAACACACATACATTATACAAACATAAGTAAACACCATTGTCAAAACTACTAACATACATACATACATAAGTAATTTCAAATAAGCAAATATAATACAATTTCAAATTAGAAAACAAAGATTGTCGAAAGCACCTTGCAATTTCAAATAAATACACATACATTATACAAACATAAGTAAACATCATTGCCAAAACCACCTATACACATACACTTGGAATTTCAAATAAACACACATACATTATACAAACACAAGTAAACATCATTGTCAAAACTACTGACATACATACATAAGTAATTTCAGATAAGCAACACACAATACACAATTCCAAATAAGCAAACATAATGCAATTTCAAATTGGAATACAAAGATTGTCAAAACCACCTATAAACATACACTTGGAATTTCAAATAAATACACATACATTATACAAACATAAGTAAACATCATTGTCAAAACTACTAACATACATAGATACATACAAAAGTAATTTCAAATAAGCAAACATAATACAATTTCAAATTAGAAAACAAAGATTGTCAAAAGCACCTAT
Source organism: Picea sitchensis (assembly GCA_010110895.2). Taxonomy (NCBI): domain Eukaryota; kingdom Viridiplantae; phylum Streptophyta; class Pinopsida; order Pinales; family Pinaceae; genus Picea; species Picea sitchensis. Next base: position 62,739 of record SNQJ01S0025764.1, read on the forward strand.
ACACATACACTTGCAATTTCAAATGAACACACATACATTATACAAACATAAGTATATATCATTGTGAAAACCACCTATGCACATACACTTGGAATTTCAAATAAACACACATACATTATACAAACATAAATAAACATCATTGTCAAAACTACTAACATGCATACATACATACATAAGTAATTTCAAATAAACAACACACAATACACAATTTCAAATAAGCAAACATAATACAATTTCAAATTAGAAAACATAGATTGTCAAAAGCACCTATACACATACACTCACAATTTCAAATAAATACACGTACATTATACAAACATAAATAAACAACATTGTCAAATCTACTTACTTACTTACATACATAAGTAATTTCAAATAAGCAACACACAATACACAATTTCAAATAAGCAAACATAATACAATTTCAAATCAGAAAACATAGATTGTCAAAAGCACCTATACACATACACTTGCAATTTCAAATAAACACACATACATTATACAAACATAAGTAAACATCATTGTCAAAAGCACCTATACACATACACTTGGAATTTCAAATAAATACACATACATTATACAAACATAAGTAAACATCATTGTCAAAACTACTAACATACATACATACATAAGTAATTTCAAATAAGCAACACACAATACACAATTTCAAATAAGCAAACATAATACAATTTCAAATTAGAAAACAAAGATTGTCAAAAGCACCTTTCAATTTCAAATAAACACACATACGTTATACAAACATAAGTAAACATCATTGTCAAAACCACCTATACACATACACTTGGAATTTCAAATAAATACACATACATTATATAAACTTAAGTAAACATCATTGTCAAAACTACTAACATACATACATACATACATACATACATACATACATAAATAATTCCAAATAAGCAACACACAATACACAATTTTAAATAAGCAAACATAATACAATTTCAAATTAGAAAACATAGATTGTCAAAAGCACCTATACACATACACTTACAATTTCAAATAAATACACATACAGTATACAAACATAAGTAAACATAATTGTCAAATCTACTAACTTACTTACATACATAAGTAATTTCAAATAAGCAAACATAAGACAATTTCAAGTAAGAAAACAGAGATTGTCAAAAGCACCTATTCACATACACTTGCAATTTCAAATAAACACACATACATTATACAAACATAAGTAAACATCATTGTGAAAACCACCTATACACCTACACTTGGAATTTCAAATAAACACACATACATTATACAAACATATAAGTAAACATCATTGTCAAAACTACTAACATACATAAGTAATTTCAAATAAGCAACACACAACACACAATACACAATTTCAAATTAGAAATCAGAGATTGTCAAAACCACCTATACACATAGACTTGCAATTTCAAATAAACACACATACATTATACAATTTCATATCTCTACAAACCTAGACAAACAACTATTGTCAAAATTAGTTACACACATACAATTTAGAAGCACAAGTACATATATATCAAATAAACAAACACATAAGATACACATTCAAAGAAACAAATATGATTGTATAATTTCAATTCAATATATAAAATTAAAAAACAGCATTCTGAGAACCACTAACACATACGTCTAAAATTTCAAATAAACAAATATAATATATAATTTCAAATTAAAATACAAATATTGTCGAAACCATCTATACACATACATATACAATTTCAAATAAACACATACAATTTCATTTCAAAATTAAATATACTACATGTAATAAACTTAATTATATTGTATAAAACATAACATATTTCATCTAAATAAATATATAAAGTAATTAAAAAAAAAAAAAAACTTTAAATATAATATAATATAATAAAAAGAAAAAAAAGATGAAAAAGAAAAACTAATAAATATAAAATTATAAAAAAAATGAAAACTAAATTAAAATGAATGATTTGTTTATAAGTTATTTAGTTTTTTTTTTGTTACATTTATATAATTTGTAATTTGGATGTGCTTAATTTTTTTTTTAAAGATTATAATGAATGATTAAATAATTCAGATGTGATTATCATAAGTGTTGTTTTATGAATATGATAATAATTGAAATGCAAGAGTATATGTTTAAAGTATGAATGTTATAGAAATAATTGTGTTTACCTGAAATGTATTTTGATGTGTGCCTATTTAGTAAAGGATAAAAATAAAAACATACAAACAATGGAGACTACACTACTCTAAGAAGAATGGGGCCCCATCCTCCTTAGAGCATTTGGAAGAGGTTTTACCTCTTCCATAAAAAGATATTTTTATTAATAATTGTATGTACATAACTCTCTTACAATATTTAAAAAGAAAAGAAATGAAAATATAAATACATTTATATTTCTTTTCAGCAACATATAATACTGGATGGTTCTTGGAAATAGACCTGCAATACCACCATATACAATTATAAGAAAAAAATATATATCAAAATATTTCTAATTGAATATAATGAAAAATATGCTTTTATATCTCTTTTCAGCAGACATATAATAAAGGATCGTTCTCCAAAATATACTTGCAATATCATCATATACAATTATAAGAAAAAAAATCATTTCTAATTATATAATTAGAAATATAAAATATTTATATAATTAGAAATATAAAAAATATATAATTATTTATACAATAAATATTAAATATTTTTTTTTCATCTTTATTTTAATGTTAATAGTCAATCTATTTTGATATCACACCTACCATAAAATATCCAGAGAGATGTGGTGTCCATGTGAAGGAAATAGTTAATAGATGACACTAGCAGAACCGAAATTTATATAATTAATATTAAATTTATTTTTTTATTTAATGTTGATAGTCAATCTATTTTGATATCAAACCATACGCAGAGTTTAATTTTTTAAAAGAGAAAGAAAGCACGAGAGGTTGTGCTCTTTCTGCGTGCCTACCTGGCGACTTACAGTGATAATGGTGTCTTATATATTGAAAATTTTAAGTAAATATAATAATAAATTAGATCTATTTAAATTTCGATTAGATAAAAAAATTAAAATATTAATTTGAACTAATATGTACTTATTGAATTGTTTCCAATGAAAATTAAAAAATATATTATAATTTTTAAGTAAATATAATAATAAGTTGGATCTATTTGAATTTGTATGGGATAAAGAATTTAAAATCTTAAAGAACTAGTGGCAGAGCTATTAATATATACTTATTGAATTGTTTCCAAAGAAAATTAGAAATTGGCACTAACCTCGTAAAGTTGGGCTTGTGGCTGGAGGAAGAAGACAACGCTCACAATTAGACATATTAATAATAAATAAACCTGTGCTCATTCGGTAAGTAATTAAAGGAAGGTTTCCACATCAATCCAGTGTTGTAATTAAAGGAAGGTTTCCACATTCGGTAAGTGTTTCGATACAGAGTAATTAAAGGAAGGTTTCCACATCAATCCACTATTGTAATTAAAGGAAGGCTTCCGCATTTAGTAAATGGTGAACTCAACTTTGGCGGAGTTCATTTCTAAAGACGGAGGACACATCGGCGAATGTGGAAACAAATGAGGAAAAGCGTTAAAAAACGCAAAAACTATAAGTAGAAAATAAACTATCTATAAATACCCAATAAACGAAATGTTGCAAGGAATTTAAAGAAGGTTTCCACATTTAGTAAACAATTTGTTGGTTTCCATATTTAGTAAAAAGAAATGGTGAACTCAATTCTCACGGAGTCCATTTCTAAAGACGGACGACATCAACCGGAGTTGGTGATGGGAAAAAGAAATGGTGAAAATCATTATGATCGCACCAAAAAAACAAACTATAACTATTTATAAATATATCGAATAAATTATCAGTTAGCACATAAGCTTGCTAGACATTGGAGGAGTCCATGGAGATATTGGAGAGAGTTCTAAATTGGCAGAGAAAAAGAAACGATGAAATTATTATGATCGGCCCCAAAAAGCAAACTATAACTATTTATAAATATACCGAATAAATGATCAGTTAGCACAGAAGCTTGCTAGACACTGGGCGAGTCCATGGAGATATTGTAGAGAGTTATAAAATGGCCGTAGAGTTCTAAAATGGCGGAGAAAAAGATACGGTGAAATGATTATGATCGCCCCAAAAAAGCAAACTATAACTATTTATAAATATACCGAATAAATGATCACTTAGCACAGAAGCTTGCTAGACACTGGACGAGTCCATGGAGATATTGTAGAGAGTTCTAAATTGGCGGAGAAAAAGAAACGGTGAAATGATTATGATCGCCCCAAAAAAGAAAACTATAACTGTTTATAAATATATCGAATAAATGATCAGTTAGCACAGAAGCTTGCTAGACACTGGATGAGTCCATGGAGATATTGTAGAGAGTTCTAAATTGGCCGCAGAGTCCTAAATTGGCGGAGAAAAAGAAACAATGAAATGATTATGATCACCCCCCAAAAAGCAAACTATAACTATTTATAAATATACTGAATAAATGATCAGTTAGCACAGAAGCTTGCTAGACACTGGACGAGTCCATGGAGATATTGTAGAGAGTTCTAAATTGGCCACAGAGTTCTACATTGGCGGAGAAAAAGAAACGGTGAAATGATTATGATCGCCCCCAAAAAAGCAAACTATAACTATTTATAAATATACTGAATAAATGATCAGTTAGCACAGAAGCTTGCTAGACACTGGACGAGTCCATGGAGATATTGTAGAGAGTTCTAAATTGGCCGCAGAGTTCTACATTGGCGGAGAAAAAGAAACGGTGAAATGATTATGATCGCCCCCAAAAAAGCAAACTATAACTATTTATAAATATACTGAATAAATGATCAGTTAGCACARAAGCTTGCTAGACACTGGACGAGTCCATGGAGATATTGTAGAGAGTTCTAAATTGGCCGCAGAGTTCTACATTGGCGGAGAAAAAGAAACGGTGAAATGATTATGATCGCCCCCAAAAAAGCAAACTATAACTATTTATAAATATACCGAATAAATTATCAGTTAGCACAGAAGCTTACTAGACACTGGACGAGTCCATGGAGATATTGTAGAGAGTTCTAAATTGGCGGAGAAAAAGAAATGGTGAAATCATTATGATCGCCCAAAAAAAAAAATACAACTATTTATAAATATACCTAATAAATTATCAGTTAGCACAGAAGCTTGCTAGACACTGGACAAGTCCATGGAGATATTGGGGAGAGTTCTAAATTGGCCGCAGAGTTCTAAATGTGCCGCAAAAACCAGAGTTCTAAATTGGCCTCATAAACCTAAGGGAGAACCCTAATGTTACCATAACCATTCATCGATTCAGGTATTTTAGGTATACTAAACCAGATCTGTGGGAATAATATGCTCTTAAATTCATTCGCATATTAATGAAGGGTTTGACAACAACAACATCAGGTATACTAAACCATTAATGAAGGGTTTGACTGAAGATCCATCCACACAGGTGGGTTAAAGCAAGTGATGATAATCTAAATTAATAATCACAGCAGGTGCATCATAGTTAAAGGGAGAGAGACAACCATCAATACACACCTGGAGCGCGAGTTTGGAGCAACGATTTATTTCCCTTGAGCGAAAAAAATCTCGGCCGCATTTCCATTGAAGATGTTATCCAACAGGTGATCAAGCTGCCTTCAATCTTGTCCAGCCGTGCCTTCAATCTTCCTTCAATCTTGTCCGTGCCTTCAATCTTCCTTCAATCTTGTCCAGCCTCCTCCTCTATCACACATACACAGACTGACGACTGACTCAGACATCCCGACTCAGACTCAAACCGACCCAGACTCAGACAACCACACATGCATACCAGTCCAAACCATAGATAGAGGAGGAGGAGGAAAATGTTGAAATAGGGTTACGCTTGAGATATATATAGCTTTTCTTCCACGTCCCTTCAACGGCTAAATAATTTTCTGGGATAGGAAAACCCAATTTGAGGGATCGGAGGACCCACCACTTGTAGTTGCAATTTTTCTGTCACTGCTTTTTTGCCTTTTTTTTTGGAACATTTGCCGTCTTTTTTTCACCGTTAAAAATCTTGTTCCTTTTTTTGCCTTTTATTTGAACATTTGCCGTCTTTTTTTCACCCTTAAAAATCTTGTTCTGCAGAATTTTTTTTGATTGAATTTAATTGGATTACTTTACTATTATAATATTATTTTAAAAGATACATATTTTTTTGATTGAATTTAATTGGATTGTTTTACAATTATAATATTATTTTAAAAAATAATTATGTTACAATTATAATATTATTTTAATAGATAATTATGTTATGGCAAGGCTGTGTGTTGGGTATGGTGGAAGTGCTTGGGGGCAAACCACCACTCACTCATATTCGTGCGCTGGACATAGGATTATGAACTCTACCTTTTCTTTCATGAGATGGACATATGATTATGAACTCAACCTTTTCTTTCAGTCAAGATAAGGATTAAATAAAATACTTTTGATTAAAAATAATTCTTTTATTGAATTAAATCAGATAACTTTGTTTACAAATTAATTTTTTTATTAATATATGCAGCATAAGGGTGATGCCTCATGTTGGAGTTACACGATATGTAGCAGTTCCTCTTGAGTGTATAATTCTTTATGGACCACCCATTGCTCGAGTGAAGTTTAAGAAATTTTAATATTTTAAATACTAATCACTTTCAAATTAAATTTGAACTTTTTTTATTTTTTTTAAGTGGGTTTTAACTCATTTTAGAAGGGTAATTAAAAAAATATCCTTAAAAAATGTAAATTTTTGAAATCATTTGTTATTTATGAAGGACAACAAATATTATAAAATGTCAAAATAATAGCTAGATTTTCAATAATCCATCAATATCTTCACTTCCAATGTTTTATTGATGAATGGACATTGGTTCATCACATAATACTTGTTTTTGGCATCTAAAAACTAATATCATCTATATTTTAATTGACTCTTATGTATTCCCTAATATGGTGTAACATTTCACAATGTACCCTTCCATAGCATTAAATCCATCACATAGCTCACACCTGTCGTATTGGTGTATGCACTATTTTGTGTGCCACTTAATGAAAGATTCCCAAAAAAATTTAGACACTTTGTCTTTGTAAATCCCTACTTGAATTCATGTGTTACGAACATTGTTGATTCATGTCAATATGGGAATTGTCATTGCATTTAGTTTACAAACTTCATGTTTTTGAATCACATACTCTCCATAATGCCATTTGATTTGCTATCTTTCCTTTTGACACTTGCTATAATGTCATTACCTTTGTTATCTTTGCCTACATTCTTGGCTTTGTAAATTGCAATGACATTGGAAACTTATTAGTAAGATTAATTACAAATGAGTTGTTGAAGATCAATTTTGAAGAAAAAAAAATAGACATTGAGCAAACCTAGGGAAATCAGATCATCTCTCTATTCTATCTAACTAATAGTATTTGTTGGATACCTAATCCTTGTGATGATGGTATTTTGTAAATATTATTGTAAATCGTATTTTGGATAAATATGAAGAATCGTAGGTGAAAAGGAAGAGACATTCGGACCTCTTGGAAGATGAAACCAAATATCACTTTGTAATGTATTTATGAATGTCTCACATTAATGCAAATAATCCTTGGAGTTACTCATTCCCTCTGTCCATACCTAGCCTGACAATGATAACAAAACAAGTTTTCACTCCATGATTCTCTCCTCCCATGTGCAGAAACATCCCTCTGCAAGTCTGTCTCATGCACACACTTTGATCTCATATCTGAGATCTGTATCTCTAGCCGTCAATGGTAACACCATTTTTCATATTTTTCTACTCTAAGCCCGAGTACAAAGGAATTAGAAAGAACGAACACCTTGAGATAACTCTTGCAGATTCTCTTCCAATGCTCAACAATATTCCAGGGGTCATTGAACTGCCTCCTCCTCCTTTTGGTCGAGGATTTCGTTCCACAACCAGGCGTTGATGTTTTGAAGGGACCATGAGAAGAATAATCATGCTTCTTTGTGGGATAATTTTTGGCCCATATTCACGACTTAAAAGCGATCACCAAAAAGTTTCAAACCCCGATGAGCTCCTCCAAGTCAATCTCTAAGGCCTCAAGCCGATAAGCCAAACTATGTAAACAATATTGAATCTCTTCGTCCCTGTTGCTTCTCTTCATAACCCTTCAAGAGGGGTCTTCGTGAGCTTGTTGGCAGGCTATGCAGGAATAGGTAAAGTGAGAATGCACTATAAGGAAAATACCCTCTAGCTGAGTTTTTTGCGGACGCCCCTATAAAAATATCCCAAAAAATCGCTTATAGCGGATGATAGTAACAGAGGTGAGTGGTAAGAGGTTTTAGCATATGTTTTTACACCGGTGCTTTTATAAGTACATAACGCACCCGTGCATTTTCCACAACAGGCGCATCGGTGCCCTCACAACCAGCGCACAGTAACAAGGTTAATTTCAAATAAAGAACAATATTATCTGGCACGCTACGAAAATAAGGACGCACCGGAAAATAAGGACACACCCTAATAGCGTTATTTTAAAAATACACAGTGCACAACGTAACAATGGAAGCACCGATGCACTATTGGTAGAGCACACCCTCATCTGGTTAAATAAAAAACATTTACACAACAATGTTTTTTATTTAACTAGATAAAAATGGAGGAAGAGCGTTGCATATATCTTATTCTTTCTAAGCTAGGTAGTGCATAATCTATGTTTGTATCTACCTTTTATGCCATGAGAGAGGCTCTACGGAAAGCTTATGAAAAACCCACTCCTGAGTCCTTTTGTGCTTCTTTGATTAGAGACGAAGATAGGCTTGTACAACTTGGAGTGATCAACATTGTAGGTACCTCCAACAAAGCCTTAGTTGCCTACCAGAAAGATAAACCCAAGTATCCCAAGAAGAAACATCCTCACTACAACAACAAACAACATAAGGGACCCAAACCCACTCAGACAGCTTCAGCTCCTAATGTCCTCAAATAAGCAACACACAATATACAAGATCCTCCATTCAAATAAGCAACACACAATACACAAGATCCTCCATTCAAGCTAAGAGTCATATGAGGAGGTCTAATATTCTCATTCAAGATTTGTTTATAAACCTAAGCTATCAACATATTGTAATTAATCAAGAGTCATATGAGGAGGTCTAATATTCTCATTGTTTATAAACCTAAGCTAACTACATATTGTAATTAATCAAGAATTACGCGAGGATGAAGATCCATTATCAATGTGAACATCCTCAAAAAATAACATGTTGAAACTTTTATACCATAACCAACTAAAGCTCTCAACCAATCTCAAACACCTGTCGCAATTGATGTTTGAAAGTTTAACTTAGAAATGCATTGAAAATGAAATTGTATTGAATGTTTTTTAAGGTCATGTTCTCAACAATAAATACCATAGCACGGTTTTTAAGGTTAAATTATCAAGAGTAGATTCTATGATTATTGTTAAATAGTATGTTGAATTGTTATTATTAAATAGGAAATTTAATCATTTATTAAAATGAAATTATTTTAAAGTAAATATTATTAAATAATATGATAATGTTTCAACCAAATTCCATCAAATTCCATCGTGGGTCATCAATTTCCATTGTGGACATGCTAAACATGCAAAAAATTGTGTTTGGAGATGTTTAATGATGTAGCATATCCTAATATCTTTTAGTCATCTCCAGTTTTTTGAATCGCACAATAACACAGCCTGTTTTCATATTATTTGTATCAAAAATTATAATTGTTGTTTCTCTGCCCTTCCCTTTGGGAAAAAGGATAGTCAACTCCTTCAACCATGTATATTTGGCTTGTAATTATGCAATGGCTCTGCTTCCGACCACTTCATATGGACCTCGATCATAGCCATTCATAGGGACCTTTATTGCGTAAAGAACACTGTTTTTCCTCCTGGTGATGTAAAACAAAATTATATTTCATAAATATAATTGGGAAATTTTTCTACTGGAAAAAAAACATATCCTTATATAAAGTATTATCGAAGTACTTATAAGAACCATAAAAGATTTGAGCTCGATTTTTCCGTATAACATATGGAATCTTCATTTGGTTGGACAAAAGTTGTTGGAGCACGGAATATGAGCACCTTAATATAACTGAAACCAAATCTAACATAGTTGTTGAGACGCGACGAGTGTGAAATTGATGGTTATTAGTCCCTGTCGAAGGCATAAAGGGACTATAGTGATCTTCGTTGACTTCATATATATTTTTTTTAAGTTAAAAAAAAGTGTGGTTCCTTCCATATTAAGTGGCAAAAATACAACTATGCATGGGCTGCCTGTTGTTCCGCCGATTTAGCGTAAACCAGAACAACTAACAGCCATTGTTCTCCTTGTCCAAAATAGGTGGTTCACCATCTGTCTTGCCTGTAGGAAACCATGACTGATGGCGTTCCATGGTCTGAACTGTGACTATAGTTTTACAAAATACAACTAGAAGCATAAACAAAACCCCAAGCAACAAGACTGAAACCAGAAGCACAACCATTGCAATTAATTGGTGGCCTCATAGGTGGCCATGTCGACGTCATTATCCTGCGCTCCTGCCCTAGTTGGCATCACGAAAGGTTGCGCACAAGTTGGGCATCTATGCCCTGATGGCGCGTTGGAAAAGGCATCGTAGAGCATATCCAGACGTTGTCTCATGAGGGTGCCACGGTGGACTTGGTCCGCCATCTGGCCCCACAAATCAAACAACAATTCAAGGTGCTCCGGGTGGAAAAAAGGTGGCAGGACACGCCCCTGTTTGTGCATGAACGATATGGGAGGTGGCATGAGGACTGTGCCACCCTCTCTCGTCGCGCCTCCCGATCTGTTCTCCTCAGCCTCGCCTGGTACTGCCTCCCTTTGCTACTCCATACCTGCTTCCTCATTCTGGTCCCTCTCCATGCTTTTGTCCGAGGTGTGTCCAACTGCGGGTGCGGCCTCTAGAGAGACCAGCTCTTCTGGAATCCCCTCCTCTAAGTAGCAAGTGGGAAAAACCTCTGTGTCGCGAGATTGTTGTTCCTTAGTAGCGGCCAAGAAGGCTTCCTCCCGAAAATCGCTTGGTGGTTGCCAATTATCAGGCACAATGAAGAGGAAATGATCTGAGGGAGCCTGAATTGGCTCCTCTGGGAAGACCTCTTCCACATATGCCATGGGAGGCGTTCTGGCCACATTTCCTCTGCGCACGAGTTGAGTCCGAGCCATAGATAACGTTCGTTCCATCCTTTGCAGTCTCTTTCGTCAGGCAGCGAGGGCATACCAGGCTGAGCCACGACGTGGCTTCCCTCGTTCGCGTGGCATCAAAATGGAAATTCAGATAGATACAGTGTAGAGGGTGGACTGGTGGTTGCACCACAGCTCACCATTGCAGAACTGGTGTAGGGCAAGGTCGAACTGGATGAATCCATGGTGCAAGCGAGTCATAAATGGATGGGGCAATGGGACAACCTCCTCCATTAACTCCTCCTCCTTAATTGACTGTAGCTCCGGACTGCTCACACGAGGGATAAGTCCCCTGTCATGAGAATGGTGATTGGGGCCAACTCCCATCCTTAATGCCAAGGGGATGGGGTTTGGCCTGGCTCCGCTCCAGGTGTCTCGGATAGTCAATGTGTCACCCCATCCGGGGGATTTGTTGACTTCATATTAATATGTCTTTTGACTATACATTTTCGCATCATCTGTATTGTTCGAACTATAGAAGTAAAAACATTATTTTTTATATAATAAAAAAAACCTTATATGTCATCGTCTCATTGGAGAATATATTGGAGGTCGTATTGCCAGCTTCGTTGTTCCCAATGTTGTAAATGTTTAGATATCCAAAGTTTTGAGCTTAAACACTCTTTTTTAATTTTTATTACATTTTTACTGAAATGTTTACATACCGAAAGTTCTCGGCATCGACGTTGTTTTTTTAATGTTTTTATTATTTCTATTTGTATTAAAATGTTTACATACTGAAGGTTTAGAGCATTGACACTTTTTTTGAGGTACTTGAATAGGCCTGACATCTTAAATGTTTACATAGCATGAGGTCATTAAACAGGCCTGACAATGTAAATGTTTGCATACCGCGAGGCCCTTAAACAACCTGACAGCCTTAAATTCTTACCTAAATAGGCTTCTCACAGTACATTTTTCCTCGAATTTTTCCATACAATGTTGCAGTCAATTTGGACAATATTGTTGTCCACCGCTAGTTGCATAGCCATTGTATGTTTCATACTTCTTCTATGTTTGAAATGCAATTTGGTCATCGTTGAAGATACATACATTGTTTACTGGTTCGATGGGTGCTTCTTGTTCGTTGGTTCATTGGTTGTTGCTTGTTGTTGTTTGGTTCAACTTTGCAAGGTTGAGGACCTACACCTACGGTTGGACCTGTTGGTGCTTGTTGCTTGCTTTTGTTTACTTCAACTTTGCAGGGTTGAGGTCCTGCATCCGAAGTTGGAGCTATTTTTTTTACTTTGCGGGGTCCAAGTGTTGCACCCACAATTCGACCTGCGCTTATGTCGTTCATCGTTGCGGAGTAAGTTTCGATGCCATAATTTCATTTCTATTCGTTCTTTGTTGTTTACTATTTGCAGTTTTCAAGTAAGAATGTTTGATTATTTCTATTGGCATGCTCGTCATATGTTTCGGGTTCCTTTTGTGCTTGGGATGCAATTTGGTAATCATTGGAGATACATATGTTGTTTACTAGTTCAGTGGTTGTTGCTTGTTCATTGGTTCGTTGGTTCATCGGTTGCTGCTTGTTGTTGTTTGGTTCAAGTTTACGAGTTTGAGGTCCTCTGGCTGCAGTTGGTCCTGTTCATGCTTCCTCGTTGGTTTGTTGCTTGTTGTTTTCTTTTGTTTGCTTCGACTTTGCAAGGTTGGGGTCTTGCACTGATAGATGGAGCTATTTTTTTTTTCACTTTGTGGTGTTCAGGTCCTACATCCACAAGTGGATCTGCGGTTCTGTCGTTTGTCGTGTCTGGTGAAGTCGAGATTTGATGCCTGCCCCATGCCTGCCTATCCTACTCTTAAATTTTTCTCCAATTTGTTTTCCTAGCCCTGAACCATATCTACATGCCTTTGCAAAATGTTCTTGTAGAAGAAAAGGATACTGAGATGGTTCTAGCAAGAGTGGTGTTCCATGGATTGCAAATTGCAATATTCAATTTCTATACTGCTTGGCGTGCAACATTTCTAGCATAATGAATGTGTTCTCAAATGCATCACACCATTTACATTTGGACGAAACCATTATCATTCTAGGATACTTCAGTGTTGACATGATACAAAATAGTGGCATAATAAATAATTGGACAACTACAAGTGAAATTACAATGTATGTTGTCTTTTTGTTAAGATAAAACATGTGCAAAACGCACTTATTAACCATATATGGTGAAATGTTCCCATATCACAATACAACCTCTTTATCTTGTACACAGACTGGTCTGACCACGATACAATTTGTCTTGTGCTTGAAATATGAGATGTACATCAAAGATATTGCAAAATTATATTTCCATGTCTCAAAGCATATCTGAATATTATCGCAAATGTAGAAGATGAGATACAAAGGGGCATGCTTGTACTGTTATTTCATATTCCATTGTTTTGTATTTCATTTATTGTCTGTATATGTGTTCACCTAGTTTATTGTATGTAGATGTTGTGTATCTTCCTACATAATAACTTATCTTTGTGTCCTTTGTATTCTTTGTGCCGCTACATTGAAATAAATCGAACTCTGTTTATTTTTTTACATGTCTTCATGCATACCAACTTACCTTCATGTCCATTGTATTTTTTTGCATTGCTACATTTAAACAAACATAATAGCTAGAGAAGACGATGGACTCTTTGCCGCAAATGTAGAAGAGGAGATACAAAGGTGCATGCTTCTACTCTTATTTCATATTCCATTGTTTAGTATTTCATTTATTGTCTGTATATTTGTTCTACTTGTTCTATTGTTTTGCACCTAATTTATTGTATGTAGATACTATGTATCTTTCTACATAGTAACTTATCCTCATGTGAATTGTATTCTCTTTGCTGCTACATTGAAATAAATAGAACTGTATTTCTTTTTTTTACATGTCTTTATGCATACTAACTTACCTTCATGTCCATTGTATGTTCGACGTTGCTACATTGAAAGAAACAAATTAGTTGGACAGGAAGATGAATTCTTATATGCCACAACAGAGGGGATTGAAGTACAATATTCGAAAAGGTACATCAACTGTGCTAGTAAATCAAACACACAAAATAGGTGGGTGCATATAATATTGGACTAGAAAACAATGATTTGGCAATAATGGGCCTTTGTTGAGACTTCCCGCTTCCAAACATTGCCCTCCTCATTTCTAATTTTCCCACTTTCTATTATCCCTTTTTTCCCTCTTTTATACTTAACTGAATTCCCCATTGTTTTTCTCCTCTACTTTCACTTTCTAGTTTCTTTGCTTAGTCATCTTTCAAAAAATGTCTAGGTACACGGGTTGGTGGACTCATGGGTTCACATTTATACTCATGTTTCTATATCATGACTCCAATCGACGGTTTCCTCATTCCATACTTAGCCACTTTTTCGATCGCGGGTTCTTGAGCTGGCGGGTTCAAATTTGCGCCTCTAGCTTCAGAGGTTCCACGATATACAAATTTTCCCTTGTACCCCCCCATCATGCCCTATTCCATGTTACACATTTTTTTCAGTCAAAAAATCCGAGGCATACAATTTGACCATCGAGTCCTCATGTTTCCTGAGTATCCCTTGACACCCTATTTCGTATTCCATCTCCTTTGACCCTGTATGTGACATTCATAAAAATTATGGACAATATACAATGCATATGCTTATTTAGTCCTTATTATGTTCATCTACACATGCTTGCATCAGAAAAAGTTGGACTAGTGACATGGCCATGAGTAGTCAATCATCGCAAACATCAACAGACTGACAAGGCCAAAGGTAAATATTCATACATTGTGTTCCTCATATGTTTACCAAACAAATATCCTGAGCTATTTATTCATCTATGCCATGATAAATATGATGATGTCATCTGCAACACATACTTTGCAGTTCACAAGAAGTATCAACGAGCGCAAGTGACATGCCGAACATAGCGCAAGTTCTGCATACTAAGAGGTCTGGTTGCAAAACTCCAGCTCCATACTTCATCCATGTTGTGTGTTTACTTGTACATTTATGCCAGGAAAAAAGAAAACAAAAAAATAATGCAAACTACGATTCACATTACTTTTCCTGTTCAAAAAATGTCACCAGGTCTAAACTTATAACACCCAAAATACTATCAATAGAGGGCTTAAACAACCGCCGAACTGGTCAAGTGTTCGTCAGGGACATAATGGTCGTCTATAGCACCTACTTGGACAAGGAAAACAAAACTAGATCCATTATGTGTGATGGCATGACAGACAACGAAGCACTGATAACAGTCACATTAACTCTTCCCACACAACTTGTCCAGAAACATGCAAAAAAGACATTGCCAGGTAATGGGATATCCATTCCAATTTTTAATATATTTCCCAAAACAATATATGATCGTGGTGATTGTGATCGAATTATATCGTTCAACGAAACAAGTATTGTGGAAAAAATTCCCGCGATTTGTTCAGAATATCGTTTCGTCCTGGACACAACAATCAACTAGCTTGCACAGAGCAACGACACTTACCCAATCGGAACCATTGGTGCAACTGTCACACTAGTGAGAAAACTTGGCTCGCAACACATTCTCCACATAAAAGATGGAGAGTCAGACAACGACAAGGAAATGGTACCGTTCTCCATATCCAGTTTTTTCCTTTACTTTCACATGTCCATGTATCTTGGTTATGTTAGACAACTATTGCATTGTTCCATGTTGCAGCTGCAATTGTTCGACACCTATTCAAATTTGTTTTCCTCAATGGAACAACAATTGTATAAAGGGAAATTTCCACTTATGCTCTTCAAAAATATAACAAATAAAAGAGATGTTAAAGAAAGGATCTTTTGCGCAACCCAAGCAACATTTGTAACAAAATTGCGAACAAACATAGTACGGGATCTCAAAAAACTAACTAGCTCTACAACTGTTGTGCGTATACATCTACAATTTCATCCTCACTTTGCTCATACAAATTGCCTTCACCAATTTTCTGCAGTTTTTTTTTTGTTGTTGTGCAGTTGTATATTATATTGTTCAATATATTAATTGCTATGCTCACGTGCCCAGGTTGAGGGTGTTTTGGTTGCAATGAATGCGTACTCGACCCCCTTCAAGCCTGTATGTGCCAAATGCAATTCTCCTACTTCTGTCTCTGCTTTCATAAATGATGGTACAATTGATTGTCTACGATGCAGTAAAAAAATCCCTTACATATATAGACATTTCCTCAATGTTGTCATATGAACCGTGGGCAACACAATCGTGCATTGTACAATTAGACAACGTCTATTACAAAATGCGCTTCCTGGGTTAGCAAAATTGCCATATGAAGTATACTTACAAAAGAATGAAAACATTGTCTACATGGTGTGTGACTTTCGGGTCCATACCAAATTTACCTTAATTGAGGACAATGCAATACTGCATATCGACTGGTAAAAAAAAAAAAAAATCATATCAAGCTTTGGCAGGAAATGAAAAAATCTCATGTGTATCTGTAATTTTTCTTCAATACCCAAATGAATGTTCATGGGACTTGATTTCTTTGGAGTTTACATCTATGGCTGTAAAAATTTATTTCCAGAGATTTTGTCTCTTTTGTGCACTTGAAAAAACAAAGAGAAACTAACTACAAATCAAATCGTTGTTGTTGTTATTTTGATGTTTTTTTGCATCTCCCAGTAAGAATTTTGAATATTTGTTGGGGTTTCCAAATGAAAAAAAATGATGGCTAGCTATAGATCTGTTGGAGGAGTCTGCACATTTTTGGGTGCCCAAATTGGAAAAAAAAATTCCAACTATATAGCCATGGTAGGACTTCTGCATTTTTTGGCTACCCAAAAAAAAAATAAGATGATCTCCAACTATACTTTTATGGTAGGATATCTGCATTTTCTCGATGCCCTAATTGAAAAAAAAAGGGCTCAACATGGTTTCAAACATGAGCTTGAGATCTTCAGAAGTCCCTATAGGGATTGGAGAGTTCGGGCATTGGAATTCATACAGGCGGGTGCATTTATTGCTGATGTACAAGCGCATGAGATTGTTCAGTCCAGAAATGGGAAGCATGAGGACAAACCCCATACAAAGTATCCAACTGTGAATAAATCAGGCCCATCCTTTGAACCGTCGAAATGACTTGCTCCTCTGGGCGGAACCATCGGGCATTTCCAATAATATTGGAAATTTGGCATTGTTAAAAATGGTAGTGATAGAACATGGCACTATCAAAAGCAAATGTCCATAGTGATATTGCTTCATGGTAAAATAGTAATCGACAAGTTTATTGTTCCCCATTTGGGGGTTTTGTTATAGCTGGGATACAATGTCGAAGCTTCGTTGGTTTTATGTTGTCTTGTGTTTGGAAAACTTTTGTTCATATCTCATGGCCCCAATTATTTTCTCATGGGAACATATACCAGATGTAAGAGAAAACCAATGCCACATGTGTTTTTTTTATATCAAATTGTTTGATGCATAGGTCGATGCATACTTCTCTATGCATTATGGGATCTCACTTGGCGCCTTCTGTGTTCATGCATTGCCTTGTGCCTCGACTTTCAATACATTTGGTTTTTACTTGGCTCTTGGTTGTATGCTTCGTTTTGGAAAATTAATGATACATTCAGGATCTTGGCGGTTTTTCTATGATCTTAAAGAATATACAAGACCTGCTTTGCCTTTTAATATAAGCTCTCTGACGCAAATGTAGTATGTGGCTCGTTTTAACACTTTTCCTTGATCAATGAACTTAGCAAAATTCATCTCAGGAATATTTTGAAATAAAAGGATATATACTATGTGAAGTCCAATGGAACTATCATATCAACCACAAAAATTTAAAATTAAAATTCGTCTTAAAATTCAAATTTATCGTTGTTATACTTACAATGAAGTTGACAGTACAATAATTTTACTTAAACATTCCAAAATTGATTTTCTTGTGGCTTTTCGATGCTTCTCTTATGCAAACACATTCTAGAAACTATAAGCATGGCTCGCTTTATCTATTCTTTGATTGAAGAGCATGTTCACCTATTTAATGCACTTCATAGTTACTGTTAAGACCATCAATGGGACTTTCTTACACCAATTCCCGCTTCCGAAAATTCCCATCCCCTTTCTTTTTTCCCTTTGCTTTCCCTTTCTGGTTACTTAGTCATTTTTCAGAAAATGTCTAGGTGCACGGGTTCGCAGATTCACGTGTTCATATTTCCACTGATACTTTTTTATCATGAGTCTGACCGACCGCTTCCCCATTCCATATTCAACAAACTTTTTGGATCGCGGGTTCCGGGGTAGGCAAGCTCAACATTGCGTTTCCATTGTTCCGCCGCCTACAAACAACACCCAGACTTCCCTTATCTACAAATTGTCAACCAAATTCCCCTTTATTTTTCTCGTTTACTTTCCCTTTCTGGTTACTTAGTCATTTTTTTGAATGTCTTATGCTTTTATATACATCACCCGAAGTTCCACAATATACAAATTGATCGTCGACGTTCGTCATTGTCCCATGTTCTGTGTTACACATTTTGCAATCAAAAGTTGGGATACATACAATTTGACCATCGGGCCCTAACGTCTCCTGAGTAGAACTTCTGGCCCTATTTTCAAGCCCGTCAATATGCCATGTTCCGAGTATGTCTCATGCTTTTATATCACAAGTCCGACCAACCACTTACCCATTTCATACTTGGACACTATCTCCATCGTCGGTTACTGGCCAGGTTTGCTCAACATTGTGCTTCCATTGTTCCGCAACCTACAAACAACACCCGAAATTCCGCGATATAGAAATTGACTGTCAAAATCCGTCAATGTGCCCTGTTCCATGTTACACATTTTGCAGTCAAAATTCCGGAGACATACAATTTGACCATCGGCCCCTCACGTCTCTTGAGTGTAACTTGTGACCCTATTTTGAAGCCCGACCGACCACTTTCCATACTTGGCCATTTCTTGGAATCTCTTTCGCGGATTGGCGGGTCGATGAAATGTGCAATGCTTAATCGCTTTTCGCCATCCCCGCCACCTTCACACTTCTTTCTAGATATGCAATTATTAAGATTTAATGCTAATAACTCATCATGCAGGAACCATTAAGATTGTCATTAATGTCTGAAAGGCTGGAGAAGATTTGTCATTAATACAAATTAAACCAAGATTTGTGGAGGGTTGTGTTATCCTTTCTAAGTGTTCATTTCAAGCATCATGCAATCTCTTTCGCACGTTGCTTGGTTGGCGCCTTCATGAAATCTCTAATCCTTAATCACTCTTCGTCGTCGTCACCACCTTCACACTTTTTTCTAAATATGCAATTAGTAAGCTTTAATGGTAGCAACTCATTATGCATGAACCGTGGAGATTGTCATTGATCAACGAAAGGCTCAAGGAGATCTCCCTTTTATACGCATTAAACCAAGATTTGCAAAGGGTTATATTATTCCTTCTGAATTTTGATTTCAAACATCATTTGGAGCGAACAGACATTCTCGTTAACTTATGGCAGCAGTTTGATAACAGTTATATCCAGATATAGTAAACATCTTTGGGCATGATGAACATAAATTCTAGTGCTCTAGGGCATATTCTTACTACTCATATCCCTCCGCCCAGGAGCAAAAAAGGAGATGGTCCCTTGGTGCACCGAGAGATATATTTCGAGCCAAATAATTCCAAGGCAACCTTGCCTGCTCAGACAACCCATATGCCTGCGTTGATGGCTGGCATAGAGGTTGATGCAGTCGATTTCGAGCCGGAAGAAGATGATTTGATGGATGATGATACATCGATAGATGATGGCAATGCAAACGTTGTTCCCACTCCTGTGCCCAAATTGAAATCAACAATAACAGGGGGCACTTCCTGGCTCGGCGATGGTGACCCTGACAAGACCNAGATATATTTCGAGCCAAATAATTCCAAGGCAACCTTGCCTGCTCAGACAACCCATATGCCTGCGTTGATGGCTGGCATAGAGGTTGATGCAGTCGATTTCGAGCCGGAAGAAGATGATTTGATGGATGATGATACATCGATACATGATGGCAATGCAAACGTTGTTCCCACTCCTGTGCCCAAATTGAAATCAACAATAACAGGGGGCACTTCCTGGCTCGGCGATGGTGACCCTGACAAGACCAAAGGAAGGGGTTTCAGAAAAGAAACAATAGTCGCTTTGCAACTCAAGAGTAGGAATTCCAAAGGTCCAAATTAGTATGTTCTGGGCGGAAGTCTTTCACTGTAAGGAAATGGTCTCTTGATTCTCCTAGAGATATATTTCAAGCCAAATAATTATTTAATTGCGGGACCACTCTCCTATTCTCTGGATATACAATTAACATATTAGGGGAGGAGGACCAGAACTCCCACTAGTGCAAGGCATATTCCTACTACTCAACTCCTTCCACCCAAAATGGACTAATTTGGGCCTCTGGAATTTCTCGTGCAACCTGTGTCCATGAAGTCTTTGCCTGTAAGGAGGGGTCTCTTGGTCCCCTCCCGCCCAGAACGAATTAATTTGACCTCTCGAATTGCTCGTGCAGGGTGTGTCCCTAAAGTCTTCGACTATGAGGAGGTGGTCTCTTGGTGTGTCCCAACTTTCAATTTCGGGCTCTTCCACTTTCCCTACAATGTTTTCCATCTTCTTCCTCACGAGAAGCTTGTGAGAACTATCAATTTTACCGCGAGGATGGATTCTTATGTCCTCTTGCGTTTGAAAAGTTCTGGGTTGCTTTCTTGCTGGGGTGGGCCATTGGAGCGATGTTGCGGGATGTCGTGCTCTTCGCAGTGGCAGTCGCAAATTGGAAACTCTTCTCGCTGAGGCATTTTCCCTGTTATTTGTACAATTTAGTGGTGCCTTGCAATGTCTCCAGGTCGTCAGCGTCAAGAGAAGGAGTGTTGTTCACCTGCTTCAAGCCAAGGAGTTTTTCCACTACATAACCACTCTCTTGTTTCTTTGTCACCTTAGGTCTTCCGCAATATATTGATATTGTGGCAACAAACATTGACCTTCCGAGGAGAAGACTGCAAGGACTTCCTAAAAAAAAGCATGATAATGAGTTTTGTATGCATGTTTAAGAGCATCTTGATGGCTCATGCATGTTGTCCCACTAGAGGAACAACACATAATTGTATGCATGCTTTTTTTTTTTTTTTTGTAGATCTTGTACCTGTATTTATGACAAATATGTTCAATGTTTCAGTGCAAAGAACTCAGTCCAATTTCTATGGATAGATATACATTGCCTAGTATCTTTTTAATGGCAATGATGGCAATTTTTTATGGATTTACTATTAAAAAATTTGCCTTGGAATCTTGGTTGTTGCTTCTTTGCTGGATTTAACACCTCTTCTCATTAGCATGGTTCGATAGTCTCGTAGTTCTTGAATGTTGTATTGGATCAAGTAATTTGATCTATGATGGAGCATTGAACAATTATATGACAATGCATTGTGTCGATCCCATCAGGCTTCTATGGAAACAAAAATGAATTTCAGACAATTTCAAACCAACATTCAATTTTATTTGTAATGCAGATAGAACATACCAATACTAATTCACGATGCGACAGTCGGGGCCCCGCCCTAGAAATTTCATTTTCATCTCAACCTTGTTGAGCAAACGATTTCTTATTTCCCTTTCGCTTCCATGATTCCTTTACTCCAAAAGGAAACATTTTATTAGTCAAGTCCATCCCTTGGCCTCTATTTGAGCACTTTTTACTTTATTAATGAAATTACCAAATTTCTTCTTCGTGAATATAAATAAATAAAAAATCTGATCTATGGTGGTTGTAGTCAAATGGGACTACGAAATCAACTACAATATTAAAATTCAAGATCGTCATTGTTGTTTCTAGACATGCAATTATTAAGATTTAATCCTAACAACCCATCATGTAATAAGTTTAATACTTAAGTTAATATGTCAAAGTCATGGAAGAATGCATCAAGAACAAAATTACTCCCCCAAGTTGCAATAAAAACAAATCTTCAACAAAGCATTTGCTCACACCCTTTTTAATGGTACAAGCACAATAGAAAACGAGGAAGTGGATAAAATATTGGACTAGAAAATGATGGTTTTGCAACAATGGGGCTTGTTTGAGACCAATTCCCGCTTACAAAAATTGCCCTCCGCTTTTCTATTTTCCCCTTCTTTTTCCCCTTCTTTTCCCTCTTATATACTTAACCAAATTCCCCTTTCTTTTTCCCCTGTAATTTATCTTTTTGGTTACTTAGTAATTTTTTTTTTCGAAAATGTCTTGCTGCACGGGTTGGCGGATTCACGAGTTTACATTTTTATTCATGATTTTATATCACGATTCTGACCGAGCGCTTCCCCTTTCCATACATAGCCACTTTTTCGATCGCGGTTTCCCACCCAGGCGGTCTTTAAATTGCACTTCCATTGTTCCATGACTTGCAAACAACACTTGGACTTCTACAATATACAAATTCACTTTCGGACTCCCACATCATCCCCTCTTCTGTGTTACGCATTTTGCACCCAAATGTTCTGATACATACAATTTGACCGTCGGGGCCTCACGTCTCCTCGGGAACCCTTGTCACCCTATTTTGAATCCCATCCGACCGCTTTCCACACTTGGCCATTTCTTGGAATCTCTTTCGCGGATCATCAGGTTGGTGGGTTCAGGAAATTTCCAATTTCTAGTCATTGTTTCATGTGCTCGCCACCTTCAGACTTCTTTCCAAGTATATGCAATAAGTATACAACTTCTCCAGAAACATGCAGAAAAGATCTTGCCAGGAAATGGGATATCTATTACAGATTTGAATATATTAGCCCTTATTTTCCCTCTTCTATACTTAACCAAATTCCCGTTTCTTTTGCCCTTCTACTTTCTCTTTCTGGTTACTTAGTTGTTTTTCCGAAAATGTCTAACTATGTAGGTTGGCGGACTTAGGGGTTCACATTTTCACTCGTGCTTTTATATCACGACTCTGACTGATCGCTTCCCATTCCATACCTATCCACTTTTCCGATTGCAGATTCCCAGGCAGATGGGCTCTAGATTGCACTCCCATTGTTCTGTGACCTGCAAACAACACCTAGACTTCTGCGATATACAAATTTAATGCTAGACTCCCACATCATACCCTCTTCCATGATACACCGTTTACACTCAAAAGTTCTGAGACCTGCAATTTGACCTTCGGGTCCTTACGTCTCCTGGGGAACTATTGTCACCCCATTTTGAAGCTCGTGCATCTACTTTCCATACTTGGCCATTTCTTGGAATATCTTTTGCGGATCGTCGGGTTGGCGGGTTCACGAAATCTCCAATTCCTATCGTTTTTTCCTGTGCCTACCACCTTCGCACTTCTTTCCAAGTATGCAATAACTGAGGTTTAATGCTAACAACTCACCATGCCTCCAGGAGATAGTCATACTAACTATCCCTACACAACTTGTCCAGAAACATGTAGAAAATATCTTGCCAAGTAATGGGATATCTATTACAAATATTAATATATTAGTGAAAACGAGTACCACCGACCATTTCCCTATTCCATACTTACAGACTTGTTTGATTTCGAGTTCCTAGATAGGCGGACTGCACTTCCATTGTTCCTTGACCTGCAAACAACACCCCAGCTTCCGCGATATACAAATTGACTTCCAAACTCCCACATCATCCCCTCTTCCGTGTTACACATTTTGCACTCAAAAGTTCTAATACATACAATTTGACCTTCGGGGCCTCACGTCTCCTCAAGAACCCTTGTCACCCTATTTTGAAGCCCGTCCGATAGCTTTCCACACTTGACCATTTCTTGGAATCTCTTTAATGGATCGTCGGGTTGGAGGGTTCAGGAAATTTCCAATTCCTAGTTGTTGTTTCCTGTGCCTTCCACCTTCACACTTCTTTCCAAGTATATGCAATAAGTATACAACTTCTCCAAAAACATGCAGAAAAGATCTTGCTAGGAAATGAGATATATATTACAGATTTGAATATATTGGCCCTTATTTCCCCTCTTCTATACTTAACCAAATTCCTGTTTCTCTTTCCCCTCTACTTTTTCTTCCTAGTTACTTAGTCGTTTTTCCAAAAATGTCTAACTGTGCGGGTTGGCGGACTCACGGGTTCACATTTGTACTCGTTCTTTTATATCACGACTTCAACCGACCACTTCCCCATTCCATACCTAGCCAATTTTTTGATCGCGGATTCTCAGGTAGGCAGGCTCTAGATTGCACTTCCATTGTTCCATGACCTGCAAACAACATCCCAATTCCAGGATATACAAATTTACTGTCGGAGTCCCACATCATACCCTCTTTCATGTTACATAGTTTGCACTCAAAAGTTCTGAGACCTACAATTTGACCATCGGGTCCTCACGTCTCCTGTGGAACTATTGTCACCCCATTTTGAAGCTCGTTCGTCTGCTTTCCATACTTGGCTATTTCTTCGAATCTCTTTCGCGGATCATCGGGTTGGCGGGTTCACGAAATATCCAATTCCTAATCATTTTTTCTTATGCCCGCCACCTTCACACTTCTTTCCAAGTATGCAATAACTGAGGTTTAATGCTAACAACTCACCATGCCTCGAGGAGATAATCATAATAACTGTCCCTACACAACTTGTCCAGAAACATGCAGAAAATATCCTGCTAGGTAATGGGATATCAATTACAAATATCAATATATTAGCGAAAACGAATTCCACTGACCGTTTCCCTATTCCATACTTACCGACTTTTTCGCTTGTGGGTTCCCGGACATGTGGGTTCAAGATTTCCCTTGCATTGTTCCGCGACCTGCAAACAAGACCCAGAATTACGCGATATACATGTAGAAAAGATCTCGCCAAGTAATGGGATATCTATTACAAATTTCAATATATTAGCGAAAACGAGTCCGACCGATCGTTTCCCTATTCCATACTTAGGCACTTTTTCGATTGCGGGTTCCTAGACAGGCGGGCTCAAGATTTCACTTCCATTGTTCCGCGACCTGCAAACAACACCCGAATTTCCACAAATATACAAACTGACTGTTGGACTGCCCCATCATGCCCTCTTCCATTTTACGCCTTTTGCAATCAAAATTTCCAAGACATACAATTTGACAGTCGGGCCCTCACCTCTCTTGAGAATCCCCTATAACCCTATTTTGAAACTTGTTCAACTGCTTTTCATACTTGGCCATTCCTTACTTGCTTTTCCCCGTTCCCGTCACCTTCACACTTGTTTATAATAAAAAATTGTTTATAANATATATATATATATATAAGGTCTTATTTCTAAGTATGCAATTAGTAAGATTTAATGCTAAACCAAGATTTGAGGAGATCTCTCATTAATATGCATTACGCCAAGATTTGTGGAGGGTTATATTATCCCTTTCGAGTGTTAATTTCAAACATCATGGAATGTTGTTCGCGTGTCGTCGGGTTGGCTCGTTCGTAAAACCTTCAATCCTTAATTCTGAAAACGAGTCTGGTTGACCATTTCCCTATTTCATACTTATCCACTTTCCTAGAATTCCACAAATATACAAACTAGCCATTGAACTGTTCCATTGTGCCCTCTTCCATTTTACGCGTTTTGCAGTAAAAAATTCTGAGACATACAATTTGACCATTGGACACTCACCTCTCCTAAGTATCCCCTGTAACCCTATTTTAAAGCTCGTCTTACTGCTTTTCATACTTGGCCATTCCTTATTTGTTCTTCCCCATCTCCGTCACCTTCGCACTTGTTTATAATAAAAAATTGTTTATAAAAGCATTAATATATATATATGCAATTAGTAAGATTTAATGCTAACAACTCATCATGTAGGAACCATATATATATATATGACACACACACACACACACATATATAAAGTCTTATTTATAAATATGCAATTAGTAAGATTTAATGCTAACAACTCATCATGCAGGAACCATATAGATTGTCATTGATGAGCGAAAGGTTCGAGGAGATCTCCCATTAATACACATTAAACCAAGATTTGTGAAGGGTTATATTATCCCTTCCGAGTGTTAATTTCAAACATCATGGAATGTCGTTCACGCATCGTCGGGTTGGCGTGTTCATGAAACCTCCAATCCTTAATTGCTCTTTGTCGTACCTGCCACCTTCGCACTTCTAAGTATTCAATAAGTAAGCTTTACTGCCAACAACTCATCATACAACACCCATAGAGATTGTTATTAATGAGAAAAAGGCTTGAGGAGATTTTCCATTCACACGCATTGAACCAACATTTGTAGAGGGTTATATTATCCCCTCCAACTGTTCATTTCAAGCATCGTTTGGAGAAAATAGACGGTCTCGTAAACTTGTGGCACCAGCTCGACAATAGTTCTGTGGAGATATAGTGAACATCTTCGGGCGCGAGGACCAGGACTTCCAGTGGTCCAGGGCATATTCTTACTACTCATCCCCTTCCACCCAGAACAAAATAATTTGGACCTCTGAAATTGCTCGTACAGGTTGTGTCCCTAAAGCTTTTGACTGTAAGGAGCTGGTCTCTTGGTGCACCGATAAATATATATCAGACCAAAGAATTATTCCACTGTAGGACCACTCTCTTGTTTCTTTGTCACCTTAGGTCTTTCGCCAAATGTTAAGATTGTCGTAGCCAATATTGACATTCAGAGGAGAAAACTCCAAGAAGTTTTTAAAAAAAGAATAATAACAGGTTGGACCTCTTGCCCGAGTTCCTGGAAGACCCAATGGAAGTTCGTGAGGATATCACAAGCTTGCAGGTTAGTTCATTTAGAAATCCATTCCGAGAAATTGCTTGGTTGTTTACAAGAATAACAAGACATGAATCCACATCAACTATTTCCCACATGGTTCTTTATATTTTGTATTTCACAATCAAGGAACAAGTCATTTTTTATTGGGGGAAGCTAATTTCCCTTGAAATATGTTCCCAATTGTCAAGCTTCAAAAAGGAGAAGAAATTTTATATGTCATCCTACTTGGTTTTCGCGATAGCGCATTGCTGTCTGTTTCCAAAATCGTCTCTGTCCAAGAAGGTAAACTGGGAATTCAACCCAGTAACCTTTTGGTACCAGGCCTTGTGGAGGCACAAGGCCTCCCACTATTTTTATGAGGTTTTTAGTGACTTTGTCTTTGTTTTCAAAGTTTTATTATTAGGAAAGGATGCTCCCCGCATATCTGACCAGGAAACTAAGTTTTTGGATAGGAAGGGGGCACTTGAACAAATGGAGAATTGTAGTGTGATAAAGATTTTTGGCTCCAAGGAAAAACCTGTTCTCCTTCCATGTCACATTACAAACAAAATGTTTGTTACAGAAATAGCAAGGCAATACAACTATTGGTTGCATCTATTCCATGAGAAGAGAAAAAAAACAGTTCATTCATTTTCCTTGGAAAGTCGGGGACTTCGTGTTGAGGAATGTCAACAAAATTGACGAATTCTCAACCCATTTCAACAACTTGAACCTAAGATATGTTGAAAGGCTAAGTACGTTCAACCCTAATGGAATTTTTTTAGAACATTTACTTGCAGTTGGCCTGAGACGAACAAAGTTTGCTCACACAAGAGTTATCCAAAATATTTGGAATATGGCATAATAATCCATGTAGGAATAAATGTATAAAATAGATAAGATAAGGTAAGATGATTACAATTGAGAATGAGGGCTCGTTTATATACCCACGTAGGGGTGCCCTAACCAATAGTCATGTCATTTGAGACATGTCCTTTCATTATTAATAGTTATTATTTATTAATTAATTATTATGTTATGAATATCTATTTATATGTATAGTTATGTTCATAACATTACCTTCCCCTTAAAAATGCTTTGTCCTCAAAGCATACTTTATGGAAGACTTATATCTTGTGCTAGCTTGTAATTACTGTCTCATGCTTCTTCATTATTGGGTTAGTAATCGTTGAGGACCTGAGACGATAGGATCTTCTAAGCACTGAGCAGAACTGTCGAATTGTAAGGGAGTCTACCCATCCTAATTCGATCTTCTGCGGATTTGGGTTTTTATAGGGTTCTTGGAAAGAACTTGATACATTTCTACTCCCATAATCGCTTCTATTTTGACCCTCACTTGTAGTGGAAGTAATGTTCTTTGACATAGCGGTTATTTGTTCCTGTTGATACATTGAGTGGCTGAAGTATCGACTTTTGTGATTATGATATTGATAAGGTATCCTTGCAACTTGATCTTTACTTCTTATACTTGCATCTTTTTCTTGATTAACTTTTGGATTTGAGTCTTCTTGATATCTTTGGCTTATTTGTACCTCGACATTTGAAAACTTCTTTACATCAACGGGATTTGCCTCCTTTTGAGTTGTAAGGTTGATTGGGTCTGTCATCGTTTCTTTATCGACTAATGATGTTTTGCGATCTAGCTTTTCTTGTAAAGTCTTCTTATCATGCTTCAATTTTTTAATCTGAGTTAATAAATCTTGATTATGTCGTCTTAATCGTAAAAGTTCTTCCTTATTTCGTCTTAATCGTAAAAGTTCTTCCTTATTTTTTGACCTATTTTCTTTTTCTGATTCTAGATTCTTTCGTCCTTTAAGATTTTAATTTGTTCAAGTAACTTCTGGTTAAGGTTCCTTAGGCAGGAGATTTCTTCCTCCTTTTCAATTGATTTCTCCTTGAAACCTTGATTTTTTTGTTCTAAATTTGTATTCCCTTGCTTCTTGTCTTTTAACTTTCTGATTTTAACTAGTAAATTTTGATTATGATTTTTTAATCGTAATATTTCTTCATCTCATTCTAGTAAGTCTTGGTCCATTTTTTGTCTTTCGGTCTTTAGTTCTTCATTTTGTGCAATGAGTTCCTGAATACGCTCTTTGAAGTAACAATTATCTTTCCGTGTTAACCCATTAAAATATTTTTCCTTCTCAATTTCAAACTGTAATTTTTTATTGCTCACTTTATAATGTCCTAGTTCCCCTTCCAATATTCGTGATTGTATTTCTAAATTATTTTGATATTCTTCCATAATAAATGATTTTTAAATGTTTCTTCAATCCTTTTTAGAAAAATTCATTTTCCTTATACTTCTTTCACTTTATAAATAAATATCTTATATAAAATATTATACTTCTTTTTATATAAAATGAAAAAGTAATTCCAATACCCTTTAATATTTTAAACTTAATATATGATTCTGACTCACTTTTATAATATAATATATTCACTTTGTCACCTTTTCCTTTTTTAATTTCTTGTGTGAAAAATTATCTTAATAATATAATAATATATTCACTTTTAATTTTTTCTTTTTTAATTTCTTATCTTAAAAGTTATTTTAATAATATAATAATATATTCACTTGTCCCTGATTAATATCTCAACTTAAAAATGAATATTAAATACACCTTGAACTATCCTCTTTCTAACTTTTAATTGGTCTCTTTTTATAATTTTGAATTGGCTTTTTTTTTTAATAACTTGAACCTTTATATTTTGTTGGATGACTCTTAATAAATTCTCCCTTATCCCTTTATTAAATAATCCTTATAACTTTACACCGTTTATATGCGTATGTTTAAATACTCTATCTATTTAATAATCCTTTGATTGTCCTTGTTTTGATTGTCCTTATTCCTTAATATAAGGTATAAAAAGCACTAATGAAAAGTAGCTTCTTTTTTAATGATATATTAAAAACCTTGGATTATAATAAAGATCCTTTATATCAACTTTTCACGTATAATTTCCTCTCCACCTTTTTTCCAATATCTCTTTTCTATACTTGATGAAATGCTTAATACTTTTTATAACCCTTTGTTATTATAGTTACTTATATAAATATTATATATACAAGTATATAAAAGAACTTTATTTCCTTATTTCTCCCCTTTTTAAATAATGTTTTCCCGATCCTTAATTATTTATATATATCACTTCAATCTAATTCCTTTTAACTTGATACGAATGGTCTCAATCTAATTTATTTTAGCTTGACACGAATGGTCACGATGGTTGTATGTGTATGGTTCTTATCATATATAATTTTTTTATTGGTTGCTAAATGAGATTGTGCAGACAATGTATGGTGATAATGATGGCAACAATTGCTTATTACGACACTAAAGGGGCGATAAAAAGTACAGAAATTAATAACGGAATAGTACAGACGTTGAATGGTATGTCAAGGTACACCAATTAGCTAAATGCAGGCGATGGCAATGAACCGAAAATGTAAAGAGATCGTATGAACGATTGCACATAATTTTCAGGGGGTATACGAAATTTTGCTATATGGATCAAACAGAGTATGTTGCTATGGTTAATGTGTACGGCAACGACTGCAGAAGAAGGTACAACGGTGGTTGTTAATTGAGTCGTTTACTGTACGGACAGCTGAGGCAACAACAACCTTGTGATTTGGCAGATTTTCTTCTTTCAGATTTCTACTTTCTTGGAATTTGCAATGCGCTGATTTTTTTTTTTCCAAAATTGCAGTGGATGTATCTTCTACTTTTTTTATTTGCCCGTATAATCGTGTAATTTGAGTGATTCCGATATAGTCAATAGTCTGTTTCGTTTTCAATGGTGGATTGCCTCTTCAATTTTGCTATGGAATAGATTGTTTTTTTTTTTAATCAAATTCTAATTGTAAGAGCCAAAGGCATGAGGTGGTCAATGACCAGGAAAATTAGAGAACTCTAGAATTTTATATGGTAAAAAAAAATCAGTAGATATGTTGCCAAGGGCAACGATTTTTGACTAAAAGCAGGGAATGGTCACGGAAATGGTGCGGGGCAGGGAATGTGGGGATGCATGGATTATGGGGGAGGGAAAGGGGTGCGGGTCACAAGAAACAGGTTACGGTGGGTTTTTAATTTACGTAATTTTTTTTTTTTTTTTTTTTTTTAGCGAGATTTATGATATATATTGTTCTTGATTTCTTAGCAGCGAAATGTTCTTCAATAGAATCCATTTCTTAGCAACGAAATGTTCTTCAACAGAATCCTGAGTTTTATATGGAAAAAAGCCTGAATTAGTCAAAGACCGAAACAATCAAAGAAACTCTAGAATTTGTTTTGTGTGTGGCTACAAGCCAGTTCAGACAAGGTTCGTAAAGAGAGTGGCCAAAGGCTAGGATCAGGAAAAACGAAGCTCTGATACCAAATGAGGCAAACAAAGTTCGCTCACACGAGAGTTATCCAAAATATTTGGAATATGACATAATAATCCATGTAGGAATAAATGTATAAAATAGATAAGATAAGGTAAGATGATTACAAATGAGAATGAGGGCTCGTTTATATCCCCACGCAGGGGTGCCCTTACTAATAGTCATGTCATTTGAGACATGTCCTTTCATTATTAATAGTTATTATTTATTAATTAATTATTATGTTATGAATATCTATTTATATGTATATTTATGTTCATAACATGGCCTCAACAATTCTTTTTTCCAGAAACACTTGAGCGAAAATAGAGACACTGACGAAAACACTCCTACTTCTAATGTCGACAACCTAGACACATTGCAAAGCACCACTGAATTGTACAAGCAACACGGAAAAGGCACTGATGAAAAGAGTGTTCAATCGTCGGATACCACTCCCAAAAGTACGACATCCCAAAAAATCGCTCCAACGGCCCACCCCAGTAAAAAAGCAACCAAAAATTCTTTAAACGAAGGAGGAGATAACAACCCTCCTCGCCCTAAAATTGATAGTTCTCACAAGCTTCCCATGGAGAAGAAGAGAAAAAAGATTGTAGGGTAGGAGGAAGAGCCCAAAATTGAGAGTGAGAACATGGAACATGAGACTAATCTGGACAACGTATTCCACAACCTTGATTAGTCCAGAGACGTGATCCAGCATATTTGCCCAATGGACATAATTGATATTGAAATTTTTTACGAAGATGAATCCTTCGTATTCCAGAGCGTTGTTTTTGACAACGAGTCTAAAAATTTAATTATTGAAAAGAGAGATGTAAAAAATAAGAAAGGGAAATCTCGTTCATTGATTAACCTTGCAAACATGCGGCCATCCCAAATATCCCGACTTCACAAAGCAACCAGAGATGCTCTTGATGATTCCATTGGAGGCATTGAGGTCAAGAATGCCAGACTGAAGGACCAAGTCAAGGAATTGGAGGAAGCTTTGATTCCTATTCCATTGCTTGCCAGTCCTTTAGAAATATCCATGCCTTTCACCCTTGCAACCAAGTTAAAAGGATCCTCCAAGCTCCTCGCATTGTGTAGAGGATATGTGGAGAATAATATCAAGAAAAGAATGGAACTGATTATTGAGGTCTGGGAAACATCACAAAGTATGGCTTCCCTTGGAACAAGGGCACATGCTTTGCTCGAACATTTGCAGGCAGATTTAAAAAATGAAGAACGTTTCTATTTAGAAACGGTCATCCCTTTTGGCACCCATGTCAACAACATGACAGAAATGAGAAGAAGACAAGAATATCTCCCCTCCCAAAACCGGATCACTCAATTAAATGCATGTTGGAAAGAGAAAGTGAAGAACATGCATCTCATTGTCCAATCATGTGAACAAGCCATATCAAAAAAAGAAAAAATATTCACAAAGCTGATCGAAATAGACTTAACCGGAAGGACCAACGAGGTCCAAGACCCCAACTTAATCATCAACTCCTTGCCCTTAACTAAGCAAACCTTCGATAAACAAGTTGATATTTTTAAGGGGTTGTCTTTAAAAAAGTTTTACAACATCCTTGAATATGGTGAAGATGACGTGGACAACTGGCTAGTCGACTATTCGATACAAAATGAAGAAATTGATTAGGATTTGCGTAATCTTTCTATCAATCTAAGGGAATTAGAAAAGGAACTTTTCAACATAAAAATCCGGAATGAGATCAACATGGTCCCCTTGAGAAACTACATTGAAGAATGGGTCCAAAGGGAAATGGAGTAGGTCGCCGACGAAAGGCAACAAGCAGTTGGCATGATTCCAGTAGCCATCGACGACAGCAATAAAAAGGCTTCAACAAGCAAATAGAAAAAGGGGTGATATGTATCATCAATGTAAGTCTATATTGATCACATCCTACTTTGTTTATCAATCCAGTTATTCCACCTTTTTAAATAGAAATGTCTAGCCAAAGACTAATACCTTCCAATTTCTTCTTTTTCAGGTATTGCTCTCTACCGTCGCCCACTTCTTCTTTCCACAATCCTATTTCTTGCACATATTTCTCTTATGGTCCATGGGAGCCCCAATCCCAGTCTATATGAAAAACACATTTAAATTTCTAGGAATATGTAACAAACAATATTAATTTTTGATATATTTCAAATAAAACTATTTTTATCTCCTTTTCTATTTATGTGCTCAGAAATTTTTATCTTCAACTATGTTGAATGTCAAGAAATTGTGTTTATTTAATTTGAATGTAACTTTATATGTGTCTTCTGTGTTTTATCTTTTTTTCATGCTTATCTTTTTCTCTTGCTATGCATATAACTTTATTTGTCCTGGCACATATAAAGACACACAAGCCAGATGGTCTATGGAAATTGTACTTAACTCTAACCAATTGGAGGTATACGGAAATCATTATGAATGAATTTCATAAATATATTGAAGAGATAAAACATGTGAGGTAGGAACGAAAATTTCGAACATAGCAAGTCACACTACTGGAAAGAACGGAAATTTCGAACATAGCAAGTCACACTACTGGAAAGAACGAAAATTTCGAACATAGCAAGATGGATTATATAGTTTCAAAAACTAAATGAGACTCTAGAGGCCATGTGTCATTTCCTGCATGGATACCACCTATGCTTCATGTTGCTTGCCATATCTCCGCTGCATTTTTCATCTGCCTCTGCTGCTTTTTCCCCATCCCTGTGCATTTATTCCCAATTCAACTCGGCAAGGACTACACTGCTATGCAACACTTGTTGGAGTAGTGAATACAAACACTACTTCCATTTATTAACAAAGTGTTAGAGAAAAAATATTATGATGATGTTCTATCTATTATGATGATGTTCTATCATATAGTGAATATGTTTAATATTAAAATTTCAGTCAGAACAAGATAGCCATTTTTTTAGGAAGCGTTGAAAAGAACTATTATTATAATGTCCTATTATATAGTGAATATGTTTAATATTAAAATTTCACTGAAAATGAACATGGACTTAATTTTAAAATATAACTTTTCTCATGGAATTTGCACTTGCCAATTCATAGTTTAATAAATGTAACATGGAAAGTAACCAAATATGATCGAGTAGTTAATATGTTTAATTTTATGCCATATGTCATTGTGACCTTTTTCCCAAGAAAAATTGACTCGAATTTATAAAAAGTATAAACTCATTTACAAGATTCTGAAGCCAACTGTGGAAGCTAGTTCGGCTCAAAGACCATGGTCAGATCAAGAATACAAGAAACACAATGTTGTCCAGGGCCGGCAGAGAGTGGAAGGCGTATCCAAAACACCACCGGCTAGCGCAAAAATAGTTCAATGTAATCGCCTCCAAGTGTTGATAGAACAGGAATAAACATATCCCCACAGTAAGAATCATCAAACCTCCCTCGCCACTTTATCATACAGAGATGAAGCAAAATACCCAGGCCCTCTGTGCTCAACACATGCCAAAAGAACTGATCTTCAAATTTCGAATAGATTGAAGGTAGAGATCGGACTCTCCTGCCCTCTCTCGTAGTGGTAGATCCAAAGTCTGCCGGCCACTCCATTTAGAGCTCTCTTGGAGAGAGCATCAGCCTCAGAATTGTGTGATCTGGGGAGATGACGAAAGGAGATGTCAGAGAAAAAAGTAGCCAACTGCTGAGTTTTAAGCTTCCAGCCATCCACATGGATGGATTGGAGATTGCATTTTCGATTAATCCAATCTACGATAACTTTCGAGTCACCTAGGATGCAGAGATGGTTTAAAGACCAGTAAAAGGCCAGCGTAAGAGTAGTCCATAAGCCCAACAGCTCAGCTTTTGTGTTAGAACCCACACCACAATTCAGAAACCATTTCGTAGTCCTTGCTGGATGAGTTTTGAAGGTGCCTCCAGCACCACAGCATAAGCCAGAAGACAGGGCCGCACCGTCAAAACAAGCCACCGTGTAACCATGAGGCAAAGTTAAAACCATCGCTTTGGGAGGAAGTGTCTTGATGGAAGACGGCTGCCAATGAAAAGAAGCCAAAATTCTAAAGAAGACAGCCTGTATGGAAGGGGAGGAGTCCTCAAAGAGGACCTTGTTTCTTTCTAGCCAGAGCTGCCAACACACCATGACAGCCAAAGAAGGTGGCGCTGCTTGAATTGAAAACCAGGTGGAGAGACTCTCTATGATAGACGCACCCGACCAGAAGAGTGGAAGGGAGAGGTGCAACAAAACTTGTTTCCATAATTCTTGTGCAAAATTACAGTGAATAAGCAAATGGTGGACATCCTCCAAGGCCCGTCTACAAAGAACACAAAATTCGGGACCCTGCCATCCTTTTCTAAGGAGCACCTCCCAGGTAAGGATTTTCTCATTTGCACAGAGCCAAATAAAAAGTTTGAGCTTGAGAGGAAGCGGCCAAGACCACAACCGACAGAGCCACTGCGGATAAGCATTTATGTTGCTGACAGGCAGGAGAGCCGAGTAGACATTCCTGGCACAGACCTTGCCGAAACCATCACCCCCGGCCCAGAAAAGAGAATCTCGCTCAACAGAGAGAGAAAGACCAGCACACTTAAGAGCTGTCGTAAAGGAATCCCATTCCGAGGCCAAAGGTCCGCTGAGAGACAGGTCGCTACTCTGGAGCCACTGATCGGGAAGGGGGAAGGCACCAGACTCCTTTTTCAAATGAGCCAGAGTACAAAGGTTTAAAGAGAGCAAATGAGATCTGAGCTGCAAGGAGAGAATCGAATGGTCTTCTAAACCCACGATTTTATCTCGACCAATTTTTATATCTTCACCCAAACCTAGCCTCCAACGAAGCCAGTGGAGGATCACCTGAGAGGAAGAGACCAGGCCCCTCCAGAAGGGAGAAGCCCACTTCTGAACAAGTTGAGTCTTACGCAACCAAACATGGAGGGGTAAAGCACCTAGATATTTGTCCCTGATGACTCTATGCCAAATGCTATCAATAGAGACCGCTCTCCAAAAAGAACAAGCCAGTAAAGCTGAGTTGAAGATGGAAAGGTTCTTTAGACCCCATCCCCCTGTCTTTTTGGGTCTAGAGAGAGTCTGCCAGTTGCAAAGATGGAAGCGGCAATTACCTGCACGGTCGTTCCAAAGGAAATTGAAAGAGAGTCTGCGGAGAAAAGTGATGATTCTGGCGGGAATCCGTTCCAGCAGCATCCAAAAGACAGCCAGACTTTGAAGTACCGACTTGACCAGGATTAGACGTCCCCCTAGGGACAACCATTTATTGCACCAGAAACCAATTTTCCTCTCAAAGGTGGCAACCAGCCAGTTCCAGTCAGTTGAGGAGGAAGCTCCCGATTTTAGCTGGTACCCAAGATAACGGAAACCAGAATTTAAATCAACAAAAGAGAAGGGGAAGAAGTCTTTGTAGAGGGAGAGTTATGCCTCTGTTAAACCCCAAAAGTGAGCAGTAGACTTTGAAAAGTTTATGGACAGCCCCGAAGCTTAACAGAAGAGTTGAAGGATGTCCATGAGCGCGAGCCATTCCGCTAAATCTGCTTTGGATAGTAAAAGGATATCATCCACAAACATCAGGTGCACCATTCTGATGTGATTGGAAACCTTGATACCTATGAAGCGGTGCTCGGAGCAGCCTTTAGAGAGGAGGAGGCTAAGGGATTCCATAACCAATATAAAGAGGTAGGGAGAAAGAGGACATCCCTGGCGGAGTCCCCTTTCGCTTTTAAAAAATATAGACGCCTCCCCGTTAACCAGCACTGCAAAGTTTGCACTTTTAATGCAGGACATAATCTAGTTTGTGAACAGATCACCAAAGCCAACCGAGAGGAGGACTAGTCTTAGAAAATCCCAGTCTATGCTATAAAACGCCTTCTTGAGGTCAAGTTTCACGACCAACGCCTTTTGCTTTTTTTGACTGATGTTGTGAATGCACTCATGGGCTACACCAATGGCGTCTTGGATCCTTCTTCCCTTTAAAAACCCAAGTTGTTCAACTGAGAGGATTTTTTCCAAAACCGGCTTAATCCGACTGGAGATTACTTTAGAGATTAGCTTGTAGACTAGGTTACAAAGGGAGATCGGTCTGTAGTCGTTGAAGGTAGAAGAACAATTTTCTTTTGGAATTAATACCAGGAAGGTGGAATTAAGGCTACTGGATATTTTACCTTTGATATGAGAATCCTCCACCAACTGAAGAAGATCAGGGCCAACAAGATCAAAATAGTAGGTGAAAAATTCTGTCGTCCAGCCGTCTGGCCCTGGACTCCTTTCCTTCTTGAAAAGAAACAAGATATTCTTTAGCTCTTGCAATGTGACAGGATTGAATAGTTCGGCTGCTTCAGACTGCGTAACCAAATTAGTGAAAAGGATGGCTGTAGAGACTTTGGCTGGCAGGCTGAGTCCACCATCAGATTTAAAAAGGAGCTCAAAGTATGCGGCCGCTTCCTTTTTGAGTGCCTCTTTCCCACGGATGGTCCCATTGTTTTCTCTATCAATGGACCAAATTAATTTCTTGTTTCTGTTGTGGCTAGCGACTCTATGGAAAAATTTAGAATTTGAGTCACCCCACTTGAGCCAAGTCGCACGGCTCCGGAGCCTCCAGCATTTTTCATCATCCCGTAAAAGCGTCGCTCTAGAATTCTCCAACTCTTTTAAAGAAGTCGCTTCCTCTAAGCATAGAGCCACAGAGGTAGACTTTACAATGAGATGAGTGATCTCAATCTCCAATCTATTCAGGGAGCACTCCTCCGAAGCCTTCTTAAGTTTGTACCAAGCCTTTGTGTGCTCTTTAAGAGCTTTCAATTTCAGGACAACTCTCAGTTGAGGACTTGATTCACTCTGAAAACATGGATCTGTCCAGACCGTATGAACCAGGGCTGAGTAATCGGCTGATTCGGACCAGTGGTGGTTAAATTTGAAGGGGAAGGGCTTGATCCGGAAGGGAAGATTCAAGTTGAGGAGGATGGGCGCATGGTCGGAGATGAAGGGGAGCTCGACCCAAGAGGTAGGGAAAACGGTGGAAGAGAGGAAGCTCTCGGAGATTAAGAAACGATCGAGCCGCCTGGCTATGGCCTCGGAGCCCCTTCTTCCATTATGCCAGGTAGGAACAAGTCTAGCCGGCAAGATATCAATGAGTTTCATAGACTTAAAGAGGTCTTTGTAGAGATTAAAGCCTGAGCCTGACAGTGAAGCCGCTCCCCAATGTTCATCAGAAGAAAGGGTAAGGTTGAGGTCGCCTCCCAGGATGAGGCTTGGAAGGGAGAGAATGCCACTATTTGCAAGGTGAGTCCAAAAAGGAGGTTTATCCTGACAAGGGCCATAGACATTTAAGAGCGCTAGTTCCTGATTTGTAGCAAAACAACTGCCTAAACACAAAATACCTTCGCAGGTCAAGAAGGGCTTTAGATCGAATAGCGTTGGATCCCAGGCCACCAGCAAGCCACCAAAGTTGCCGATGGAACTTAACACCGCTGAGACCCAAAGGGGGCGAAAAAGATGCAAGAAATCTCTGGAAGAATGATCAGCTGCAAGGGTTTCTTGTAAAAAAATAACATATGGCTTGGAATGCTCAAGAAGTCTGCGGAAGGAGGCAGCCTTGAGAGTGCCTCCGATCCCTCTAATGTTTAGAGAGAGCACTATCATTACTTGGTACGAGCTATGGCCTTTAATGCTCTAAGGGCCTTTCCATCTTGAGTTGGGACTCCTGGGACAACAGGATGTGTGACGGAGCAATCTTTATTTTTTCTAACGCTCCTCGTCTGGAGAGGGGAGAGCTCGACTCCAATACCACGAGACCAAGCAAAGGATTTGTTGTGAGAATCAGATTTGGTTGAAGAAGATGTGGCCACTTCAGTGGATGGAACTATGATCTCTTTACCACGATAGACAGGTAATTGTGAGGCTCTATCCGGGAGAAACTGAGCAGCAATGGAGGTGCTCAGCGCTGCCAGAAGGGAAGCCTCCTCCTCAATCGGTTGATTGTAACCTGGTAATAAAGTAGAAAGATCTTCAGGGACAGCGGGCATGGGTAGGGNAGTCAAGAGAAGGAACCCGGGGAGAGGTAGAAGGAGGCAACTCGGTTTGCGGTGAGGAGGGCTTGGAGGGGGGGGAGGGAGAAGACCAGCCAAGACGATTAACAAAATCCTTTTTAGAAGCCGAGAGAGAGTTAAAGAGCGCTGGGCACAGAAGAGAGAGCTTTGTCGTCAGAGAATCATACAGTTCAGGGAGGGTCCGTGAGGGAGGCTCTGGATGGACGTCCAAGAAGGCAAGAGAAGGGTCAGCAGATTGATAGGCAGAGGGGTTTAAAAGCAGGTTGTCATCTTCATCAGAGGGAATGGTCTTGGACTTACCAGGACACGAGCGGCGGAGGTGGCCAGTCTCGCGGCATCGGTTGCACCTGAACGAGATTCCAAGGTAATCCAGGTTCTGCAGAATCTTCCTCCCTCGCCAATCAATCTCAAGAGTTTCTGGCAGCCCCACCAATAAGTCCATCTCGACCAAAATCCTGGCCATCATCCTCGAAGAACCCATGAGAGAAGGAGAGTCAAGAGAAATGAACTTTCCCAAGGAGTTGCCAATAGCTCTTAAGGCCTCATCATTCCAGAGGTGAAGTGGAAGACCTGGGAGCAACACCCACAAATGTCTGAGCTGGAAGTAGTCGGATTCCGGGTTGAAAGCCATCCGCCATCGTTTGAGCATAAGGCTGCTTCCTCCAAAGATCCAAAAGGAAGTTAAAAGCAGCGAGGCGTCTTCAGGAGATCTGCAGGAGAAGCAGCGCCAACCTTTTTTTTTAAAAAGAACTTTCGGGCAGTAACCAAGGATCGACATCCAGTTGAGCTTTATCCAGTCTTGCAGGGGGGGGCGCTTAAAGATTTATAAGAAACACGACCAACCAGCGAACAGAGGGACATCTTGCAGAGATTTTCTAGGCCTACGCCATCGCCCAACACTAAGCGTCTGGATCTTTTATTTGCTCTCCACACCTTTCGTCCAGAAGAGGCCGGTCGATAGCAGGCTGACTGAGTTTTGGAAGTCTCTGGAAGGGTAGAACTGCTAGGACAGAGGGGAGGAATCGAGGTAGCAGAAGAAGGAAGGTCGAAAGCAAGGAGAGCACTTGGGAGAGGCTCACCAGACAGAGAAGGAAGGCCTACAACCACTGGAGAGTCATCAGGGGCAGAGGACCTATTTGAAATAAAATTGGAGGGAAGCTTCGGGGCACTAAGAACCAAAGAATCTATTCTTTCAAAAAGTCCCTCCTGATTCCAGAAGGGATCGTCCGCTGGTTGCGTAGGATTACTGGAAAGCGGGTCCATGTGAAACCACTGGGGGACCACACCGGCCCACTGCACCAAACTGTGCAAATAGGAAGGAGGGCAAAAGCTGACGAAGAGCAGGAGCAGTCAAGGAACCAAGCCCTGTCAGTGCTAGAAGACAAGAGCAAGACAGTGGCCGACAGTCTGAAAAGGAAGGAAAGAAAGTGCGGTTTCACAGAACGAGACAAAAAGAACACAGAAACCTAACCAGAGAAGAGTATCCAAGAGATAACCCTYAGAAAGGACAAGGAGGATCCGAAGATCCTAGCACCTGGTTCGCCYTCATGATACCTGGTTCGCGTGGAACCTAATAGAAGACAAGAGCAAGACAGTGGCCGACAGTCCCTTGATAGTTGGAGAAGCATGAAATACTACTTTTCCATCTTCACCACCAAGTGTCATAATTAGAAATGATTGAGCACCCTTTCTTACACTTCTTTGTATCGCTTTGTTTCTCTTCTCTCCATGTCATTTTTGTTTCTATGGTCAAATGTTACGATTTCATCAACATGTTAGTTATTGTTTTATATCTGAATACGTTTACTTGTGGGGTATTGTAGTTACCTGTATGAATTGGAATTTGGCATAATCAAGCAAGCCCTTCATTACTTTTGCCATCAATGTTTCTGATCGTGTGCCTACATTCCCAGCTACTTATGTGAATGATTTACATGTTGAAGTATGTCTTCTTCTTTTTACTATTCTATTTTGGATATAAGTAAAATATTTATGGTGTTTTTCATTGTAAATTTCTCAATAAATGCATTGTAAAGTAATAATGTCGGCATGGGAAATGATTTTTGGGAGTAGATTAAAAGAACAATGCTTCTTAGTACAGTTTATCATTTTGCAATGGCATTATAATCTCAGTTATCGTCAATTACTAAGGTCAGTAGGGATAGAGTTGCAAGGGTTCATACAATCTGACTTCTAGTTTAAAAAAACATTCAGGGATACCGAATGTTTTGCATTGGTTGGTTTAAATCCTATTCTATAATAAAATTTTGTGTTTCTCATTCTTCACCCCTTTTCACTGCTCAAGGAGAATGTCAATTGGTTTGGTATCATCTCTTAATAGATAAAATTTTGCCACACATCATTCTCCCCTGTGCTCTCTCTCTTTCTTTCTCTTTTTCTTAGGTATTTTGGCTTTCGACTTTCGACTTGCTTTCAATTTGTTAGCTATAACTTTGGTCATGTAATCAATTTGTTCTAGGAAAGGCTATTATTTCTTTGGAATTTTTCACCATCGTCATGAGCTTTCCGATCTAACCATTAATAATTGATGTAAGTTAATTTTAATCCTCACAAAAGTGAGAGTGTACCTTACTATTACTACCCAAACTTGATTGAATTTTAGGAGGTCTTTTTTATTTTTTGGGAAGGAATTCAATGTGGATTATTATACATTTTGTAGCAGGGTTATGGTTTCTTAATATTGTAGGAAGTCATAATTGAATTTATATATCTAATGCAATATGCTTAATCTAATGGGTTTATTTCCTTTATTTGGACACAATAGTCGCCTTTTATGCATTCCCCAAGTATTTTCTATAAGTTTGAGTAGTCATAGATAATATGGAATACTGCCTTAAAATATGAGTTGCTCATATTAAATTTATGATATATAAATTGTTTTGTTGTGTATCAATTATTTGTTTGTAGTGACAATCCTACCAGATGTTTGTTTGTAGTGAGAATCCTATTGGCAAGTATGCTTCTTTAAGTAACAATTACTTGTTTACTTTGGGTTTGCTCGCTTGTGCAACCACAAAAATCAGTAACACAAAATTAGTCGTAGTTGGGACCTCAACAACTCTTTTTGTCCAAATGACTTTCTGTAGCCAACATAATGTTTTGACTTTATGTTAACTTAACCTTTATTGTTTTTCCATCTTTATCGTTTAACATAGGTAAACAAAAATATAAACTTGCTTGGTGTCAAAAATTTCAATTAATATTGGAACTTGCAAACATGCATTAAAGTCACTCTGTCAATTCCAAGTTGCAACCTGCATGCATTTAAACCAATGGATGAGAAATTAAATGCGCAGGAATACATTTAATGTTTGAAATGGACAAACATTAAAACATTTCCTCAATCCCAAGAAGGTCGTCGTTGGCTTGGCATTAAGACCCCAAATCAATTAGCCAATGAAGTAACAAATAAATAGAATTAAATATTTTAAAATAATTATGTCGAAGGTGTTTTTCAAGGAGAGGTTCTCCTCCAAACCTTCATCGTATGTCACTGCCCATTCACATGCTACCACGTGTTCCATATTTATAACGAACTATGTCTCAACACATGTTCTTTAAGTGATCAACACTCAAGGTCAGTGTTATTTACGTGATCTACACTCAAGGCTAGTGAGATGTTGCTCGATTCTCAAATTTCCAACATGTTCTCGCTTTGTTGTCAAATATGAACCAAATATGGGCTTCGATTTTGGGGCATATACCATTTGTACCATGTGTAAGCTGAATGCTCCGTGGAAAAAAACCATGTGTAAATTGAATGCCCCTTGAAAAAAATGGGATGCAACCTACAGGCATGGAGTCAAAAATAGAACGTCATGTGAAAGAATCCCCTAGGGTTGTAGGAAAAACTCAAAAATAGAACACCACGTGAAGGAATCCCCGTGGGGTTGTAGGAAGCACACAAACTCGGTGAAGAGTCTCATCACTTCGTTGGGGTCATGGCAGATGCACAACCCTAGATGACATCTCAGCGTCTTACAACGTGGAGACGAGGAGCATTACTCAAATATGTGGCTTCTGATTGGTGCCTTATCGATACTGGGCAGATGGGCGCCTGCCAAGGAGAAGAGAATTTGTCTCCTCTTTGACATCATTCTCATTTGCCATTGCTCTATCTCTGACTGCCTCCAGGGATGAAAATACGAAGAATATGGGATCACGTGTTGGTTCTTGTGCCATAGGCGGGCTTTGATCACAAAACTTGACATGTTCTCAACCTCTCAGAGAAACATAA
This sequence comes from Picea sitchensis, assembly GCA_010110895.2. Taxonomy (NCBI): domain Eukaryota; kingdom Viridiplantae; phylum Streptophyta; class Pinopsida; order Pinales; family Pinaceae; genus Picea; species Picea sitchensis. The sequence continues at coordinate 106,402 of SNQJ01S0025764.1, forward strand.
GCTTACTTTCCCACGTGTTTAGGCTATCTTGCTCTCTCACACCACCAAGGATGGAAATACAAAGAATATGGGATCATGTGTTGGTTCTTGTGCCACGGGTGGGCTTCGATCACAAGATTTGGCATGTTATTAACCTCTCAAAGAAACATAAGCTTATTGTCCCACGCGTTTAGGCTATCTTGCTCTCTCACAAAATCACAAGCAATCCATCCCATCACCATGAAATGATCTATTCCTCTTCTTTTCTTCCACTGCAATTTACTCAGAAACTCCACTAGTTTGATCCCGACACAGTCCCTTGTAGTCAAATTGTGTTCCCTGGCTTGCGTGGACATGTCAAAGCCTACATAGAAAGAAATGTAAAACGTCGTGATGTGGAGTGAGGCATCGACAACACCTCATCCTCTTGTGGAAAATCACTTCCATTGTAAATTGATTGATAGCAAACCATGATGATCTTGCAGTCTCAGTGTCTGCCTCAAGGAAACCTAACTCCTTCCCCCACTGTAATAATGCCTAGCCGAGACATGAATTGGCAATATGAAAACACATATTCGTCCACATGCTCAAATTCTAGCATTCTAAAAAAAAAAAGTTCATTGAATTTGGAGGGAAAATTGTACATGAAAACATACCTACCATTGCAGTCCTCTACGAACAAATTTTCAAGTTTATTACCTTTGAATTCATGCGATCGGGATTTGGATTGCTGCAATTCTGAAAGCATTATGGTTGGATCCGTATTGGCCAAGAGTTGGTTGGTAATCTCCGTTAATGTGTGTACATTGGTGAGGCGACTAAATTGTTGCCGAGACAGTGGTATTGCAATGGACACATGGCATGTTTATTAGCCTCCTCCATTCCATTTTGTGTGGCCCATGAGACTTTCTGTGTCGATTTGTATGTGTTTAAAAATATCCTCCCATGCGTATGATAATAAACATGATAAATTTGGTTGTCGAGATATGCAAAATAGTGCAATAACATTGATGTGGAATGCACATTGTAGTTGTTGACCTTCAATGTGGATTCGAGTCTATCTGAGTGACAAATGCATTGTGTCACCCATGCATGGAATTTCCTTGTCTTGCACTCTAACTCTATGACTCAAAGACATAGTTAAAAATTTTATTGGCACAACCGTGTAATGACTTTGTTGAAGAAGTTCATTGGCACAACCTTGGCATACTAAACTTGTTGAAGAAGTTCACTTCACTATATTCATAAGGTTGATGGTAAAGGGACCAATGCTATAAATTGGTGCACTCATGGTTATTTACTTTGATGATATTGTGATTTTCAATAAGACAAAAGAGGTACATAATATGTAGCATCTAAAGTTGGTTTTCAAGGTATTGGGGAAGAAGAGATTTATGTCAATTTGAAGAAATGTTCATTTTTTAAGGAGAAGTTAATGTGTTTGAGGTTTGAGGCCAATTCTTGAGATGTTGGCATTACATAACATTAGTGAGATGAGAAGTTTTCATGGTATAACTATCTTTTAACACGAAATTCATAAAAAAAATAATGGTACTTGTACTCTGATTATAGAAAGTATGAAGATAAGAACACTCAATTAGGCAGGAGTAATCCATAATAGTCTTGAGATGTTGAAATAGTGGGAATAAAATTGTTATTCTCCATGAAATCAAAGCTAAACCTATCTATCTTCATTGATTCAAAGAGTACGAAGAAGTAGGTTGTGGTTGTCATGCCACATGCACTTAGTGGTTGAAATTTTACATATTCACTTTGATACCCTTGCTCTCTCCCTATGTCTCTTTGATATGTAGCGCAATAGTCATAATCAGTGCTGAAACATTTCTCCCAATTATGAACGATGTTGAGAAATTCTCTTGCATTACTAGCCCTAAGAAAAATGTATCAACTTCATCAAGAATAATGGACAATTTGGTTTTGTCATTCTATATAACTCTAAAAGCTTGGAAGGAGCAACTATTTTTCTAATTCATTGTCGTTAACTATACATTGAAGCTACTTCACCTGGACTTTTGGAAGAGACATTTCTCTATCCTTGAATTTGAAAGCGAGATAGCTTGATTTAGTTGTAAAAAATGTAGTTAATAGTATCCATCTTATCAAAGATAGAATGTAAATTAATATTATTAATTTGATTTTTATTTTTACCAAATTGGGGCTATTTTCTCTTTTGAGTGAATTTGGTAATATGAATATAGTTTTGATGTGAATTTAAGATGCAATTTTGATGTAGTATCCATGCATGCCATATGCAATTGTTGTCTTCCACCATGTAATCTATACATGGTAAACATAGGCAATAACTTAGTTGATGACTTTACCTCTAGCCTTGACAAATTAAATTCTTATTCCAAAAAAAACATAAGCAAATGAATATCCACATTCAAACATATGTTTTTCATGCTCATCTTTTAACATGCAGTGCAATTGAAAAATTTATAGAATGATCTCTAGGCCATGCACATAGTTTCTAGCCTCTAATTGAGTTGTACCTATGAACCACAAAAATGTCAATGTCCCAAGGCATAATGGTGACCCCAATCCTGGAATTTGACGGGCTACAACCCGTATTTGGTCCTGCAACCCGTATTTGACACATTTCTGTAAAATCCACACGTCATGACTGACTTGCATTGAAATGATCCACCTGTCAAATTGACGTGTAACTCCGTCGATTACCCGTCAAAAAATTTAATGGGTATGTGGACTATAGGGTTACCGACATATATATAGGGTTACCCACTTGAGTTATAGGCAACATGCGTTAAGGTAGTTTTATAGAAGTAAATGCCAATAAATGAGTCTATGCTGCCGCGTCACCGGAAGATAGATAAACAAACCATAATCCTATTCAGTGTTATCTGGACAAAACAATAAAAAATTTATGAAGATGAAATTTGCACAAAACAATAAAAAATAATTTGACACTCAAGATTATGCATAAAAAGTAGAGTGACGGGCATGAAAAAACATTGACCGTCTTCAAATTTTCATAATCCTATTCTGTGTTATCTGCACAGAACAATAAAAAATTTATGAAGATGAAATTTGCACAGAACAATAAAAAATAATTTGACACTCAAGATTATGCATAAAAAGTAACATGATGGGCATGAAAAAACATTGATCGTCTTCAAATTTTCACTTGACAGGCAATGTAAATTTGAAATTCCAGGCCTGGGTGACCCTATCTTTCCACCTATTCTAACAATCCTTTGGACTCTTTATATCTTATCATTGCATTATTCTTGCCATGTGTCTCATTTGGATTAGTCATCAAGGAACATTACCAAATTGACCTCAAACTAAGTTGATGATGATTCAATTTCTCACAACCTCTTCCATCATATCCTCCTACCATCCATCCATTGATTCTTAACCCATTAAATGATCATTTTAATTAGTTATTGTCAAACCCCATTCAAGGAATCCAACCATTTAAAATAAAAAAAAACTTACCCTATTTTTCAACAACATAATCACCTTTATCCCTTTCTCCTCTTTAAGGATATGCTAATAATAAAATTGAATCTATAAATCAAGGACTTGGGACCTATTGGTGGGGATAGTAATTTTCACCCAACGCACCAGGATTCAAACCCCATCAAGACTCAAAGGATAGGCAACCCCAACCGGGACAAGCCTGACCCAGGGATGTTTTAAAAAAATAAAATTGAATCTATAATCTAGAAAAACTTAAAAAACTCCTTTTTTTAACCACTGAACTAATATGAAGTGAGGGGAATATTGAATGCTATATACCATGCCACTGAACTAATATGCAGTCAGCGGCATATTGAATGCTATATACCATGCCGGGTGCCGCTGCAGGTATAAATATCGAATGCTATATACCATGCCGAGGTGCCGCGGCAGGCGGCCGGTATGATAAGAGAGTTCTCCTTAAAAGGAAGCTTAACACATTGTTGCATTGAAAACCCAATTGTGTCAAAGAAAGAATACAAGTGTTAAATACTAGATTGGTCTCTGTTAATGCATAAGTGTGGATTCGACTGGACTTATTGCAGAAGGATTGGATTTCTAGCTTATAGTTACCTCATATATCCAAAGGTCGTCTGGAGTGGCATGCAGAGACTACTCGAGACTTATGAAACAGATGAGCCAATTGGAAGAAGAAGATGCCTTCTTCTTCAAGGCTCATTCATCGCAGCATCAACATCACCCTCAACATCTCATCGGCAGCTAATAACAATGCCACCATCCGTCCTAAACACCTTCAATATCGGGCAAAGATAAACTTACTTTGTAACGAGGGGAAACTGAAGGAGGCAATGCAGGTTCTTCAGGAAATGGACAGCCATGGCTTCCCAGTTGATTCCGATACCTATGCTTCGCTTTTGCAGGTATGTACCCACATGAAATCCTTGGAAGATGGGAGAACTGTTCATGCCCACTTGCTTAGAAGTAGATTTAAATCGAACTCTTTTGTGGGGAATAAGCTTGTTGACATGTATTTTAAGTGCGGTAGTTTGAAAAATACACGCCAACTGTTTGACAACATCCCTGAACGAAACGTTCTGTTCTGGAATGCAATAATGAAAGAATATGTCAATCATGGGCTTTTTCAAGAGGCTCTTAGTGTTTTTTATCAAATGAAAGAGGTGGGTGCTGTGCCCGATAATTTTACGTTCCCCCTTGTACTGAAAGCTTGTTCTGCAATAGGAGATTTAGAGCGAGGCAAAGACATTCATGAAGATGTGATTAGATGTGGGTTTGAATCTGATCTCTTTGTTGGCAATGCCCTCGTAGCTATGTATGGCAGATGTGGAAGTCTACAGGATGCGTGTCAAGTGTTTGACAAAATTTCTCAAAGAGACACTGTTTCATGGAATACCATGATTGCTGCATTTGCACAAAATGGGCATGGTGATGATGCCTTGGATACGTTTAGGCAAATGCAATTGGAATGTGTGAAACCGGACACAGTCACCTTTGTGAGTGTTCTGCCCGCTTGTGCTCTTTCTATAGCTCTGCATCAGGGTAGGGAAGTGCATGGGTACATAATCAAAAGTGGGTTCGAGTGGGACATATTTGTAGGTAATGCAAATATAGACGTGTATGCCAAGTGTGGCGAAGTAAATGATGCAAAGCAATTGTTTGACGAAATGCCTGTCAAAGATGTAGTCTCATGGAATGCTATTGTTGCAGGCTATGTTCAAAATGGCAATTGCGATGATGCACAGAAACTTTTTAGACAGATGCAAGTGGAAAAAGTAAAGCTGAATGTTGTCACGTGGAGTGCAATGATTGCAGGGTATGCTCAAAATGGGCATGGTGGCAAGGCTTTGGAACTCTTTCGTCAAATGCAATTGGCAGCTGTGGAGCCAAATTCGGTTACCGTTGGTAGTCTTCTTTCAGCTTGTGCTCTTTCAGAAGCTTTGGAACAGGGAAAAGAGCTTCACAACTACATTATCAGACGTGGATTAGACTCTAATGTTCTACTGGGTAGTGCTGTCATAGATATGTATGCAAAGTGCAAAAATATAGAAGTTGCACGTCGAGTATTTGATGGCATGTCTGAGAAAAATGTGGTTTCATGGACTGTGATGATTGGAGGATATGCTCAGAATGGGCTTGCAAGCCAGGCCTTAGAACTTTGCGGTGAAATGCAATTTTTAGGCTTGAAACCCAACGCAGTTACCATTGCATCTGTTTTACCAGCTTGTGCACGTTTAGCAGCTTTCCGACAGGGTAAAGAAATCCATAATTACGTACTCAGAAATGGATTTGAATCTGTAGTGTTTGTTGCCAATTCTCTTATAGATGTGTATGCTAAATGTGGCAATATAGACTTGGCACACCAAGTGTTTAACAATATATCCGAGAAAAATATTGTCTCATGGACATCAATGATTGCAGGCTATGGCATGCATGGATTTGGGGAGGATGCCCTTTTAGTTTTTAACCAGATGCAACAAACAGGCATGGAACCAGATGATGTCATCTTCATCGCTGTCTTGTCTGCATGCAGTCATTCAGGTCTCGTGGATGAAGGTTGGAGATACTTTGACTGTATGACTCAAGATTATTTTATCACACCTAGAGTGGAGCACTATGCATGCATGGCTGACCTTCTTGGTCGCGCTGGACTCTTGAATGAGGCGTATGAATTTATTAAGAATATGCCATTAGTGCCTAGTGCGGATGTATGGGGAGCCTTGCTTAGTGCCTGCAGAATCCATGGCAACGTAGAGATAGGAGAACATGTGGCGGAATACCTTTTTAATTTAGAGCCTGAAAATGCTGGATCTTATGTCCTATTGTCAAACATGTATGCTGAGGCAGGCAGGTGGGATAATGTAGCGAAGGTGAGAATACGAATGAAAGAAAAGGGGCTGAAAAAGAAACCTGGATGCAGCTGGATTGAGCTCAAGAACAAGGTTCACACATTCTTTGTCAGTGACAGATCACATCCAGAAATGGAAAGAATCTATGCAATGTTGGAGAGCTTGTCTGTGCAGATGAAGGAGGGCGGGTATGTACCTGACACAAGCTTTGTACTGCATGATGTGATGGACGAGGAAAAAGAGTATGTGCTTCCTGTCCAGTGAGAAACTTATCACTGCTTCTGGTCTTATCAAATGTCCTGGAATACCTATCCAGATTCCCGAGAATGACCAGGTAAATGGTGAACCAAGTTCATAGCTGAGTTTGTATAGCAAGAAATTCTTGTGAGTGACACAAGCTGTTTTCTGTTCTTGTGGTGAATATTTTTGACGTTAGTTCAAAGCATAATTATTTATAATAATGGCTACATTTATGCCATTTTCCTTTCTCAACACAAGTACTAGATTTTATTTTTGTACAGCATATGTTTGCACTCTGGAAACATAATGTAAGATTTAATGCTTCTCTTATCATAAAAATTTTGCACGTATTGGCATTGATGGAATGACTTACTGTGTGTGGTACTAGTACTACTTTATGCTGAAAGGGCAACAGGGAATTATGGATGGTGATAACACTGTCATAGGATAGCTAGGACTATTTTATGGGAAAATTCTATAATTTAAGGCAGTTTTTTAATGCTAGAAACTGTGCTTCTACTTGTATCATGTAGTTCCTTACTTACTACAAGTGACTACTTGATTGAATTGCAGGACTGGAGGCATCATGCTCACTTAACAAGGATCGTGTATTTTTGAGTATGCTTTAGGGTCTGTTACATATCATGACTAACGTTTACCTATCCCTGAACGCTTGCTTCTGAAGGATTTGAATGTGAGTAAACTCATTCTTTCTATTGTTATGGCTAGCCAGATCTTCTGCTTTATATTTAAATTAATTTTGCTGCAAATACACTGAATAACGATGAATGTATTGGTAAAATGCAAGGGCATAATAATTCTTTGCTATCTCTGCATCTTGTTAATGTCTGAAATTTACAAAGGAAAGACTTTATACCTTCACAGACTTTGATTTTTGTCAAACTTGTCATTGATGGTAACATAAGTCAAACATGTACAATTCTGCCCTAGTTTTTGACATTGAACTTTATCTTATGCTCTTACAATGGTGTCAGTTGTTTTATGTCATATTTCAAGTTCATCCATCATTAATTCCCCTGTTTTAACTGCTCCTACTTCACTGACTTTTTACAAAATTATTCAACCCCGTTACCTGGTATTGCTTGCTCTGTTTTGTCTTTTACACAACCAACATGATCTTTAAGTTGCTTATAAAACAATCAACAAGATACTCCCTTACCAAGACAACAAAAGCAGAACCCATTGCAGAAACACTGCATGGCTTTGCCTTTTCTCATCTAATAAGAGTAGAGAACGATCAGTCTTACAGTCAACTTTTTGTATGTCAATCTCTAGGAAGATCACTGACTTTTTTATGACCTAAAATTATTCAACCCCGTTACCTGGTATTGCTTGCTCTGTTTTGTCTTTTACACAACCAACATGATCTTTAACTTGCTTATAAAACAATCAACAAGATACTCCCTTACCAAGACAACAAAAGAAGAACCCATTGCAAAAACACTGCATGGGTTTGCCTTTTCTCATCTAATAAGAGTAGAGAACGATCAGTCTTACAGTCAACTTTTTGTATGTGAATCTCTAGGAAGAGAAATAGGGAAAATCTTCTTTGGAATCAAACTGATTGTGAGGAAAGATGGTAATCAGATTTTGTATTTGTGGTGATCTTAAAGATTGATTAGGGTTGAGTAGATTTACTCAGGTATTAAGCAATTGCTAATAAGTATTCACAGGTTTAAGAGCTCATGGTATTTTTTCATATATTTTATAAGAGTTTAACATGTTTCAAGTTGAGGCAGGCATAATTTATCTGATATTTCAACTAAAGTGGTCTCAACAACCGAGTCAATAGATCAATTTTTTAAGGCTACTTCAGTATCAACCATAAAATCTTGATATAGCGAATTTCAATCCTATGAGTTAAAAGATTGATTATTGTTGAGTAGATTTACTCAGTTATTGAGCAATTACTAAAAAAAATTTACAGGTTTAAGAGCTTATGGTATTTTTTCATATATTTCATAAGAGTTTAACATGTTTCAAATTGAGGCAGGCATAATTTTTCTGATATTTCAACTAAAGTGGTCTCAACTGAGTCAAATAGATCATTTTATAAGGCTACATCAGTACTAACCATAAAATCTTGATATAGCGAATTCCAACATCCAACAAGTATTCTACGTAGGTACTCGAGAATCAAGATTTGTGAACACTTTTTAGGGAGTTGTATTTAATAAGTTGTTTCCTGCACATAGTTGTTTCTTGTAACCATGTTAACATTCTTTGTTTTGAATRAATACCATTACAGGGGMGAGATACTTTTATTGTTGCAGTCAACAATAACTATCAYACCACAGGCATAAGCTTAATGTGCACTGCAAGATTCAGCAGGTTTTCACTGCTYTAAAGTTGTTGCTGTCTGCAGTTGCCAATCTGTTGTATTGGTGGGTTCATCGACTATGAGTTTTCTAATTATTGAAGGCTATCATTACCTGCACTAGCCGYGATATCATAATTTCCATTGAACAGTTCATGAAACTCCATGATTKCTAGACGTGATTACCATGTTGCAATATAGGATGCTRCAAGACCACCATTTCTCCACATTGATCACGAGATTGCTGTAGCAGAGGATTTAAGATGTGYGACAATAACAAAAGCTGAAAAAACAAAGGRAAGTAATATTGTTAATTGTAAGAATTGGAAACAATCTAGGCAAGGCCAGCCAGTGMACTTCCTGAACAGAGGAACAATCCATCAAGATGCAGCTTGTACRGTTGGCTTCCACRTGGAATGGCSTATCTGTCWAAGAACAGCCAAAATTTTAACAGGGGCCAAGACTTCACAACGTTTTCTGAAGTTCAGCCATGCCTCAAAGTGGGTGTTCTTGAGCTTAAAATTATTCAGGTGCATTGCAAGGATCCTGTGATTTGGTATTTGCTCCATATTAATGAAGTTACCCGAAAAGGGGAAATGACAAAGGTTGCCAAAACAGGGTTGGTCTTTGAAACAAGCATCTTGTTGTCAGAATTCAGGAGATGGCAAGACTATCAAACTCTCTCTCTCTCTCTCTCTCTCTCTCTCTCTCACACACACACACACACACACACACACACACACTTTCAAAAATTAAAATAATGAACATAAACAAGCATATATAATCAAAGAAACTATAACTGATTTACTGAGCCATCCGCAGTTTCACAGTCTGAATACAAATGCCATAGAATTCAATCCCTTAAAATTCTACTGCTGTATATGAACATGGTATTAACCAGGACCATAGGACACTATAGCAAATACAAGGCAGCAATATATGGAGTGCACAAATGGCCTTGTCAGGAGGCAAACTGTCATATTGTTAATCTGCAGAAAAGCAATGGAGGCATGTATGTAGGACTAGTAATTTAATTTGTATTTGGGCTTAAGTTATTGCTGAAACATGCAAATTGTATGCACATGTAACATAAGATATTATCTGGTTGACTTTAGATCATCAAAGCTAGAAATAAAGATATTATATTAATGTCCATGGACTCCAAAACATAGCTCCCAGATTCATGGGTTTGACCCACGTGACACCGATCAAACATGACTCGGCCCTCAATCAAGCATGACACCGATTCAAATTGCTGCCTTGTCAAACTTGTCATTGGTGAGTATGATTCACCAACTCATATTTGACACATGAGTACTTGCGGGTCATTGACTGATTCAATGGGTTTAACCTTTGACCTGCTGGAAACACTTGTTGGGAAGTTTATAAATACTAAAAAAAGAGTCATTTTGGCTCATTTGGGCCAGTTTGTACTTGTTGAGTTTTTCCTTAGCTGAGTTTTTGACTCTTTTGCCTCAGCAAGTTTTTCGCAGAGCCAAGTTGGGTAACTATGGTCCAAAAGTAGTCAATGGCATTGTCAAACATATCATGTATAATATCATAGAAGAGTGCCCTGACTGTCTCTAAGCTGATTGCTGATTGGAAAAGGAGAAATAGGAAAGTACAAATAAGAAAGCTTACATAGTATGGATCATGGGAAAGTCCGACTTAAACTAGTTGGAGGGTGCTTTGAAAGGATGTTCACATGCTCTACACAATTTACATCCATATTGCATGGAGAACAACTATTGTTGTAGACATTGTTGATGTTTGTAGCATCAGACAAGTATTTCCGCACAAATCTAAGTGTCTAGATATGTAGAAGTCGTCCAAAGTCTTCTACCTTGAGACTTGACTTTAATTAAAGGAATTATTAAAGTAAAGTACTTTTATTAGAGAGTTGAGTTATATTTAAAGAAACACTTTAATTAACATTAGTGAATTAAATAATAGCCATTGATCTTAAGTGAGGTGAGAAGTAATCTCAATTGTGAATCATTTTGGAGATTAGGGTTAGATCATAACTCAATCTTATAAAAACAAGGCTAGGGTGAAGGAGGAAAACACACAATACAAAGAGAGTTGGATCACGAAAGACTGTGATTCAAGGGTGTTAGCACTGGAAGTCACCCTCCAATTGCAAAGAAGGTAAGCCTAGTACCCTTTAGAGTTTTTGGTGGATGTTGGTTTTATATGAGTGGAGGTCAATGGACAAAACTCAATATATGAATGATGTTCAACATAGAACTAGACAAGAAATGCACAAGGAAGTGAGGGCCACAACTAACTTCAGTCAGTGAATTGAGTTTAAGTGTGAGCAGAGGGAAGACTTGGTAAGAAAGGTGGACAAGACTCCTTTGGGCATTAGGCCTTCAAACAACTTGGAGAAGAAAAATTCAAACTCAAGATCACCTTAAGCTCAAGCTTCAGACATTGAAACATGTCCAAACAACACAGTCACAACATCACAATGATCAAACTTACATCACCATGCAGCCACAACAACTCGACTGAATCCTCCATGCCCAAGCCATTCAGTGTAAGAAGGGAAAAGATCACAAGGAAGCTGACTAAAACTGGTCATGATACCGTTGCAATCAAACCTACATTACAACAACATAACAACCCTCAACTGGATTCTCCATGCCCAAGTGTTTTAGCACAATTTTTTACAAAGAGATGAAAAGAGGTTGACTTCTATTAATCTGAAAGTCTCAAATCCGATACATAACCAAAGAACAGTTCTGGCATCAAAACATTACATAATAGGGAGTTCTGCTCAACCAATTGACGACCACAACAAAATATTAAAACTATCTATTTATACTCTGAACTGCCCACCACCCTCAGGAGCGTGATCTGGTCTTCTCAATCAAAGATTTGCGTCTAAGCAGTCTTCTATCAAACTGTGCATGTATCCTCCTGTCAGACACAAATTTAGCTCGGCATGGGCCTGTAGGAAAATCTGTCTACAGGGGTACCACGGGCTGACGGTTCAGTCCCCACGGTCAGGCCTTCCATGCCTTCTGTCTATGGGGTGAGTCGAGGTTTCAACAACCAAACCTACCCTTCATTTACTGCTTTTCCTCGGAGACTGAACGAGACTTAATGCTCAGGGGGTGGCCACGTGCCAAGGCTATAAGGGTGCCACATGTCCGTATTGATGGCTGCCACATATCTGGTTCTTTTGGGCTCGGGGGTAGCTCCCCTTCCTCTGGCTCCTTCTTCAATGTGACCTAGGGCCATGACTCTACATGAATGCGCGTTTACGGGCGTGACCAAGGGTGGTTTGAAAGCAAACTGCTTTTGCCCCTGCAATTTACCATGAACCACCACGCGTCCCTTTCTCAAAACAGTGGTTCCAATTGCGGCCCGCCCTTAAAATTTTAAAACTCAGGCACCTTTCGACCCCGCAATGGAGGGTGACCATCGATCTTATGGTCTGAGATGAGGCTTCCTGATCAACGACCCATCTTTGGCATTCTTCAGATTGACAGATCGAATTTTCCTTTTTCGAATCGATGGTCGAGATCTGCTTCGTGATTCGGGCTTCAGACTTTTCAAATCTCAAACCTCCTTTGTCTTCTGCTGCTTTTATTCGGAGCGAAGGATCTAACGACTCGTGGCTCCTACTGATCGACGACTAAGACGCTTTTCGGGTCTCCGAGCTCCGGGAAAATCAAATATCAAATCTTGCTTACCTTCTGTGTTTTTTACTCAGAGTTGTTGATCTATTGACGCGCGTCCGCTTCAATCAATGGCTCTGCTTCTGCTTCGAGACGTTGACCACTTCAACTAGATCGATGACGCTTCTGCTCCCTTCTTGATCAATGATCGAGAGCTACTTCGGGTCTTCGGGCTTTTCCCCCCTTTGCTTTCCTCTGGAGCTCTAGATCTGGCGTCGCGTGTCCATTTGAATCGGACGGTTGAGACTTACTTCGGGCCTTCGGCCACTTCGGGTGCTTCAGCGCTATACTTGGTGCAATTCTGAAACTCTGAATACCCAGGGGCCGCTAATCTGATCCTCACAAAGGATCTCCATCGTCGCAAAACTGAGCCTGCCTGTTTGTATTTTAAGCCCGAATGAGTTGCTCTGCATGCTGCGCTCGGACGCTTCCTGTGTAGACCACAAACTTGGACAACCTGCTGCCCTTGACAACTATATGTGATAACATTTGGCTTCACAGGGGATGACATGCTCCCTGCAAGCTGCCAAGAACACGCAGTTCTAGTGCCTTAGCTGTTGGGCTATGGAGTCCAGCTCAAAACTTTCACTGAGGAAAATAGGGAAATATGTACACTACTCTACTAAAAAAAGAAAACAAACACATGGGCTCCAAAAGGAGCTTATGTATGTACAATCTTAGACTAACTGATTTTTACAAAGCGCTAGGTGAAAGCAAACTTCCACCATAGCCATTCAAGCAACTCCCTAGCTGCAAACTTGTTTACTCTGTCACTGATCAAATAAAAACAATGCAACTGTAACGGCAAAATGATTACGCTTTTCAGCTCTCTTCCCAGTGTTGAAGTCAGGATAAAGCTGAGCGGCTCCAAGACATGAAGGAAATGCAACTCCATGTACTCCCTTACAGGTTCATAAAGCAAATGACAAAATCCACTGGGTTGGTGACAGAAAACATGCTCTGTCTTACAACTGCTCACACATGGCTGAATGTCTCTGACAAGCACGGGTGAGCGAACGACTAATGCAGGCTGACTAATCCCAGGTGATGGTTGCTCATTTGCAGGCTCCAATGCTTTTTGAAAACACAGCTCCATATATGACCCCACAGGGTCACAAAATTTACAATTAGGGGAGCTCAACTGGTAAGAAATTACCTCATGTTCTTCATTGTTGCTCAAATGTTGTTTGATGCTCTTAGAGTGTACAGGTGGGTGGAGAACTGATGCAGGCCGTCCAATACTAGGTGATATTTGCTCGTTCACAGGCTCTAAACAAGAGATAAACCACACATTTAGCTCCTCCTTTTCATGTTGCTATGTGTCTTTTGCAGGTCCAGGATGGTTGATTTCCACCCAATGCCCTTCCTCAATAAATAAAGGAAAAGGCTCTATAGTGTGGTCTTGGAAATATTTTATATCCATATCGGAATCTGATTCATAGCTGTCATACGCAGGCTTGCTGCTCCTCAAGTCAACAAAATGTAAGGTAGGGATCTGCTCATTTACAGGCTCAGGACAAGAGGTAAACTGCACATTTAGCTCTTCCATTTCTCCTTCATGGCTCTCCCAAGGATTCGATTCATAATCATCATAAATAGGAACCAAGGAAAAGATTTGCTCTTCGTTATCTTCGCTACTTCCTTATTGTTATTCTAGATCTGATTCATACTCAATATCTTCATGCTCGGAATCTGAAATATATTGACAGTCTCCTTGCTTCTGCACATGCAACTCTTTAAGATATGCTTGCATACGAACCCCCTTGCTAGCCTTGATGTTCTCTTCGACTTCCTCAGCATCTTCGAACAATTGTCTTAACGATGAAGATTTCCTCTCTCTCAGGAGAAGGACCAACTCTGGATGCTAAGCCATGACATAGTACACCATGGCAACAGTGTTTGTGGGTCTGATCTCCGTAGGCATACTATAATAAACACTGTAAAACTTCCTATTGAGGACAACTAAGGCTTCCTCTTCCCCTCTCCTCAAGGCATTAAACTCAAACCAGTATTGATCAAGGGACTTGTTCTCACCCCAACACTTTAAAATGCATGGCATAGCTCGGTCTAGGAGCCAATAGAATCGGCTTCCAGACATCTAAACCACACAACAACATCTCCAGACATGGATTGTGAGAACAACCTCATGGCAACATCATCATGAACAATCTCAAACTGATCGACAAATCTCTCAAAGGCCTCCAAATGCCTCTCAGCTGTAATATGATCCTCTCCAGAAAACCGAGGAAGATACTCAAAGGAATAACGAGGATAATGATGAAGGTCATGTGGCAGCCTTAAAGGTTTAAACAACTTATTTCTGATTTTAATTTGAAAAGCAGTGGGTTGATCATGAGGATTAACAAGTTGATGACAAGGCTCAGTAGGAATAACGGAGGGTAACGAGATTTGAGAAGACTGTGAACTATTTTCAACCTCCTCAGGGCTACAAGGGTGATCAATTTCAGGAGGAGATGCAATACAGATCTCACTTTTATGAATAAGTAGAGGTGAAGACACGTGATTGGTATCTACAACACAAGAAGAGGGCATGTTTTCTTCTTCCAAGGATGGTTAAATAAAAGAAGGCCTATTATCATCTGAATAGACAAAGCAGAGGATAATCCTCTTTATATGTGAAGGGAAAGAGAGAAATGAGCTGATAAACAAGAACATGATTTCATGAATAAAGCTCATAAAATGATACCTGGCCTTCCCCTTCGGTATGGTCATCTTTCTATCAACAGGATCCTCCCCAGTGGAGTCTTCGATTGTGGAGTCGTCAGGTGCAAGTTGCAATTTTCAATGGTTCTGATGTCTGATGCACCTTCAGAATCAAAAGCTCATTGTCCTTCTATCCCAAGGAAAAGTCTTCAATTCGTTCCCCGTCAACGACGCCAAGAATGTTAGCACTGGAAGTCACCCTCCGATTGCAGAGAAGGTAAGCCCAATACCCATCAGAGTTTTTGGTGGATGTTGGTTTTATATGAGTGGAGGTCAATGGACAAAACTCAATATATGAATGATGTTCAACACAGAACTGGACAAGAAATGCACAGGGAAGTGAGGGCCATAACTAACTTCAGTCAGTGAATTGAGTTTAAGTGTGAGCAAAGGGAAGACTTAGTAAGAAAGATGGACAAGACTGCTATGGGCATCATGTCTTCAAGCAACTTGGAGAAGAAAAACTCAGACTCGAGATCACTCTTAAGCTCAAGCTTCAGACACTGAAATATGTCCAAACAACATAGTCACAACAACACAATGATCAAACCTACATCACCATGCAGCCACAACAACTCGATTGGATCCTCCATGCCCGAGCCATTCAGTGTAAGAGGGGAAAATATCACAAGGAAGCTAACTAAAACTGGTCACGATATCGCTGCAATCAAACCTACATTACAACAACATAACAACCCTCGACTGGATCCTCCATGCCCGAGTGTTTTAGCACAGATTTTTACAAAGAGATGAAAAGAGGTTGACTTCTATTAATCTGAAAGTCTCAAATCCGATACATAACCAGAGAATAGTTCTAGCATCAAAACATTACAAAATAGGGAGCTCTGCTCAACCAGTTGACAACCACAACAAAATATTAAAACTATCGATTTATACTCTGAACTGCCCACCACCCTCAGGAGCGTGATCTGGCCTTCTAAGTCAAAGCTTTGCGTCTGAGCAGTCTTCTGTTAGACTGTGCATGTATCCTCCTGTCAGACGCAAATTTAGCTCTACATGGGCCTGCAGGAAAATATGTCCACAGGGGTACCACGGACTGACAGTTCAGTCCCCACGGCCGGGCCTTCCATGCCTTCTGTTTATGGGGTGAGCCGAGGTTTCAACGACCAAACCTACCCTTCGTTTACTGTTTTTCCTCGAAGACTGAACGAGACTTAATGTTCAGGGGGTGGCCATGTGCCAAGGCTATAAGGGTGCCACATGTCCGTACTGATGGCTACCACATATCTGGTTCTTCTGGGCTCGGGGGTAGCTCTCCTTCCTTTGGCTCCTTCTTCAATGTGACCTAGGGCCATGACTCTACGTGAATGCACGTTTACGGGCACGACCAAGGGTGGTTTGAAAGAAAACCGCTTTTGCCCCTGAAATTTAACATGAACCGCCACGTGTCCCTTTCTCAAAACAGTGGTTCCAATTGCGGCCCAACTTTTAAAACTCACGCACCTTCTAACCCCGCAATGGAGGGTGACCATCGATCTTATGGTATGAGATGAGGCTTCCTGATCAATGACCCAACTCTAGCGTTTTTCAGATCAACAGATCGAATTTTCCTTTTTCGAATCGACGATCGAGATCTGCTTCGTGATTCGGGCTTCAGACTTTTCAAACCTCAAACCTCCTTTGTCTTCTGCTGCTTTTATTTGGAGTGAAGGATCTGGCGACGCATGGCTCCTACTGATCGACGACTGAGACGCTTTTTGGGTCTCCGGGCTCCGGGAAAATCAAATATAAAATCTTGCTTACCTTCTGTGTTTTTTACCCGCAGTTGTCGATCTATTGATGCACGTCCGCTTCAATCAACGACTCTGCTCTTACTTCAGGACTTTGACCCCTTCAACTAGATCAACGACCCTTTTGCTCCCTTCTCGATCAATGATTGAGAGCTACTTCGGCTCTTCGAGCTTTTCCCCCCTTTGCTTTCCTTCGGAGCTCTAGATATGGCGTTGTGTGTCCATTTGAATCGAACGATTGAGACTCAATTCGGGCCTTCGGCCACTTCGGGACTTTAGGCGCTTTAGCGCTATACTTCGTGCAATTCTAAAACTCTGAATACCCGGGGGCCACTAATCTGATCCTCACAGGGGATCTCCACCGTCGTAAAACTAAGCCCGCCTATTTGTATTTTAAGCTCGAAATGAGTTGCTATGCATGCTGCGCTCGGACTCTTCCTGTGTAGACCACAAACTTGGACGACCTGCTGGCTTTGACAACTATATGTGATGACAAAGGGGATCTTGGATAGGTGGAGAAGGACTTCCATCAAGAGATCAGGTCAGGGAGAAGACAAAACAAAGGCAGACGCAAGTGGGTTTTAGTTGATTGAAGCCGTAGTAGCGGGGTCGCGTCGTACGAAGTTTCGTACAGTCTTTAAGTGTGTGTACATGGGTTTCAATGGAGACAAACGTGTATACACGGGTTTGCTTAAGGAAAGTCACATACATCTTGGTAAGCGTGAAAGTACAAGGTCATATAATAGCGTAGAAGATTGCAAGGGTTTGCATGTACTATCTAGAGTTTTCTTTATTTCTCTGTGGGCCATTATCCCAGGTACGAGAGCCCTTGTAAGCTTTGAAGTTATTTGAATGATAAGCTTAGTTGATGGGTATAATATCTTTGTGTATTGTGGTTGAGATTTTTGTTTCTAGTATTGCTTCTGCTATCTTTATTTGAGTTGAATATTCCAACAGTGTATGTTGTTTTGTGAGTTGCTAATTTGATTTACAACAAGGAAATCACTAGATAATAAGATACCTAGGTGTCGGAGTAAGGATTTCAACAAACATTTCTAAGGATTTGACACACTATTCATGGTGGTCCCTGCATGCACATATTTGAATAGGTTAACTGGTTGTACAATGTGTTTAGTTCGTGCTTTTGGGTTACCCCTGAATGTAGTTGAGGTCTATAGTTTTAGTGCGATCTTAGGTTGGCCTTCATGTGCACTTTGTTTTGGTCGATAAAGGTTGTCATGTACTTTTGAATCAACATAAGAAGCCTAAACAACGTAGTGTTGTTTAACTATTGTAAAGACATGCCATCGAGTGGAAAATAACTATTACACTATAAGATTACCACTCTAAATCCCCCCAAAGCCTATGTGGAGATTTCATTATATGGGTGGCATCTTTTTCAATTTTGGGTGGAAGTGAGTAATTTTAACAAGGAAGTTGTGTCTCTCTTCACATCCATAGAAGATAATTTGTTTGAAGAAGGTATAAAGAAGCGAGTAATGCAATTTCGCATAAAATTCTTTGTGTGTAACAATAATTTTGGAAGTTTAACAAAGAACATCATTCATTTGGTGATTTTTCCAACTAGTCCATGTTAAGAGGCACCATGTAGTGGCCCTTGAACCTTTTGGTGGTGTTCTTAACTAATGGTAAAAGTGTATTGGTGAAAGAGATAGATAATAAATAAGGATTTTATGGCTTATGTTTATATTGGTGTTATTAATTTAAAAGTGAACAATTACCTAATAAAAAAGGCTAACACATATGTTCCTTGTACGTAAAGAAGATATTGAGAAAGCGCCACTTAAGAATGTTCAATAGTACCAATTTTGAATTTAACAATAAATTGGACATTGAGAAATAAACATCTCAATCTTAGTCTCCAAAGAGCAACATCTATAGGTGCATTGCTTTCTAGGCATATGATGGTTTGCTTTAATCTAGAGTTGGTGAGACCATACTATGAATTCCCCTCAGGATAATTGCAACCCATCGAACCAATGTTTTTAAAGGTAGTGTGGGAGGATGATAGTGTTTATAGGTGCATTGTTTTCTAGGCATATGATGGCTTGCTTTAGTCTAGAGTTGGTGAGACCATACTATGAATTCCCCTCAAGATAATTGCAACCCATGGAACCAATGTTTTTAAAGGTAGTTTGGGAAGACGATAATGTTTTTGAACATTATTAAATTAAAAAAGAAGACATTTTTTCAAGCAAGAATTAAGTTTTATCAATTTTATTGTGCTACATGCTAGCCTATTTATACCGTTAGGCAATATATACTGAAAAACTCATAGAAAAAATGGATGAATTTTGAGATCTATCCTTGTTTCTTGCTACATTTATTCTCCAGCTCTATTTTTTTGAGAGCTTGGAGTTGGTATTTTAATGCAAGGAATTCCTTGCTTTGCTAATTAAGTGAAAGTTGGATCTTCGTTATTGAAATCTTTCTCCCCATCTGCATATATTTGTGGGTGAGTATCTTAGAGGAGATCCTTTATGTTAGATGTCCAATTTGGGACAATGGCTTCAAAATTTTTGTCTCTCCTTGCCCATCCATGGTTCTTTTTCACTTTCCTTTAGTGGACTTGTTGGAATCCATCTCGGCTTTTGTGGGATGGGGGATGCTCTTCAACCTTGCTAATTATCATTTTTAGGGAAAACTTCCTTTAGATGACCTACTTCTAAACAAAATTTGCACCTAAAGGCTATATTCTCATAACCCAACCATTGTGTCCAATTGAAATCTCCATAGTGTACGATAATCTTGTTTGGTAGACCTTTACTTAGGTCCAACTTAGACATGAATCCTAGCAAATTAAAAAGACCTTTACCCCCCTCCTCAAGATTCATCTTAATGGATTTTCATATAAATTTTCAGATTTCTTGCAAGGTATGTTCTTCCCACAAGTAGAAGGGGGTGGGAGGGTTTGTAGGCTCATCGAGATAGGGATTGAAATGATGGAAATTGATGTAGAGGGTTAAATTGAGGGAACACAAGTTTGAAGAAGAGGCTTTCTTTGCCCCAAAACCATGGTTCCTCCTCCATGGCCTTTCTATGATCTTTTGGCTTCTCAAAATAAATGATAAAAATACTTTTAGAGAAGAACCTTACCTTGTAACTAGATGTCTAGTTGTTGTCATTCTAGTCCATCAAGATTGAAGATGATAAATAACCTATTAAATTTGTAGACCAGAGCATGTTTTGTGTAGTCTTTGATGTACCCTTTCAACCTTGGAGAAGAAACTAGTAGAAAAGGGACACATTGTCATTGTCTTGTCAACGAAACTAGCCAATTATGGACATTCTTTGTTTGCTAATCAGATCTTTGAAGGATCGAGGGTTCTTTGCAAAATTTGTAACCACTGTCAAGGGAAAATTTAATGACGGTGAGAATGAAAACAAATAAATGACATTTGGAGAATGTGAATTCTAGTGATGAACACTTTTTTTCATTATTGGAAGCTCTATCGCAATAAACAAAGGAGAACCCAATGACAACAAGGAGATGTCCTTCTAGGAGGTGCCATCTAGGACCATAGTGGAAAAGGGAGTTTGAATGCCTAAAGCATATGTGTTTTCTTTTGTCCTGACAAGCCGAAAAAACCCAATTGATTTGTAAAAATGATGCATGCCACAAGCTCAACAATTGAAGGGGCAATTGAATAGGAGTAGGCAATTGTCTCAATTGAAGCAGCTAGGATGTGCCTAGACTTGATGAACCATCACTTGCAGAGAGGGGATGCAACAAACACTTCTACCACCAACTCAACCAAATATTAGTTGTCCTCACATTATAAACTAAAAATTAACACTACAAATAAGAGAGACATAACTATGAAATACATGTGTAAGAAACATAAGATGCCAAAGCCTCAAGCTAGCAATCTTAGAGCATTTCAAAACTAATATATACAAGCATATGAAAAATCATATATTGGTGGACAAATATAGAGATATTATTACATATTTTTGTTGCATTACTTTCTTTCTTGTTGTGCTCACTAGTCAAATTCTTAAGGGTTGTTATTTTTAATGAAGATAAGTGATGAGTCCTCCAACATAAGCATATATAGAGATTTAGATGATTCTAAATTGTATATATTTGAGTATCAACTATGTTGATAACATTTGGTCATAACTAATTGTCAACACTTCTAAAGGAGGAGAAAAAATCGAAACCCTAGTGATGGTGACACTAAGGCTTTGAAACCAACAACTCATTACTCAACTTGCAGAGCCTCCCCGGAGATGGGAGAGGCACAATCATCCTCCTTCAAGGATGCGGTCTTGGGGTTTACCTTGTGGGTCCTCCTCCCTCCCAACACAAACAAAAGCAAGAGAAGAAATGATAGTTGTCTCGTGAAAACAAGTGAAAACCCTTGACATAGAGTAACCTTTGCACGCATTGGAAATTGCATCGAATACATGAATGATCATGCCTTGACTTGGTGGATTAACACTCGATGGTGGCCCAAGGGGGCTGTAAAGCTCAAACTTGACTCAAAAGGATTTTTCATGGCAATATTCACTAGCACAAAGAATAGGAATCGAGTCTTTGAGAACGACCTCTAGTTCTACACCTCTGTTGGTCTCCACCTACGATATCGAGTAGAACATTTGTGCAAAAAACAAATGTTTCACTCAAGGCTCAATTTGGATCCGCTTGTACTTGCTTCCACATGAACTTTGGGATTAAGAGATAATGAAGGGCATTGGAAACACACTAGCTCCTACATCAAAAACTTCGAACTAACAAAAGCTAGAAGGTACATTGGTACGCTTGCATTTTCCTGTACATGAATGTCTCAGGGGCTCTACAATAATCTTTTCGCATCAATTACCAAGAATCTATGGAATGGATCCAAACACTAGACTATGAACACATACCATTTTATTCTAGAAAGTGCCATGAGCACAACCATTTGTTCCAAATTGCGCTAAAAATTTGGTCCATAACAAAGATAAACCATTAGAAATGAAGGATGAGGAGGGTTTTAAAAAATCTTAGGGAAAAAGGAGGATCAACATAAAGCAAACCTTGATCCCATAGGTAGACACCCTTCAAGGAAAAACTAGTTTTGTTGCTCTACAATCATAAACAATCCTCTCCTATAAGGAAACTAGCCAAGAAGAGGATCTAGTAGCAATCAATACACAAGGAAAGGAGCTTGACCCTATGACTCAAAGGTAAGAGGGAGCCACAAAACCTAACCCAATTCTAGCAGATGACTCCAAGAGAAAAAGAAGGAAGACAAAAGTTGTAGATCAAGGAACTCTAATGTAGATACTAGATAATGAAGGGAAAAACAACAACAACAAAACATCATCTAATGAGGTTGGTGGAGACTTAGATGGCACTTGGGAAGAAACAAGGATTGTTGATTTTTGTAGCTTCGGGAAGGTATTCTCACGTGCCCTAGATGTTGGGCATGTGAGAATCATCGTGGGCACCACATTACACTCTTCATTTGGTAAAATACAACATTGGAATGAAGTTGGGGCTTCATGGTTTTGGTGGTGGGATTTGTGTTGGGGCTTCACACCCACAAGAAAGTCTAATTTGATGTTGACTTGTGGAGGGGCTTCTATGTTGACCCCTAAGAGTTGTATATAAAGGAGAGAGGTCATTGTGACATTTCATATTGTGTAGAGAGTGTGTGGAGACCTGATGGAGTTGGCATAAATGAGTTTGCACTTGTGCCAAGGAGCTTGGTGATTTCAGCAAGGGAATTTCTGCTAATATGGAAAATCTGGTCTAGGGTTGAGAACTCTCCATTTTATGTTCATGGTAGGGAAAATCACATCACATGTGTGGGAAAGAGAGGAAACCAAAAGAAGTGAATCATATAGAAGTGTACACGGGTTGCAGTGGGCACAGTCGTGTATGTACGCGGGTTGCAGGAAGGTGTATCACGTATGTACATGGATTGTAGTGGGCACAGTCGCATATGTGCGTGGGTTGCAGTAAAGTGAATCACGTACATTTGTACAAGGTTTTTAGGCATGAACATGTCCGTATATGCTGACATCAGCTGCAATACATGTGATGTCAACAAGTCGTACACGTGGTCTGCAACAGATTTGTGGGTAGAGGAAATTTCCAGGGATTTGTTGAGGTTTAGTTTTCTAGTTTTGAAAGGACAAGGTTGTCCTCGGATTTTGGTTTAATTGTGATAGCTAGGAGGGTTGGTTTTGTCCTCAGAATTTTTGAAATTGATATAGTTACAGAACATAAATTTTGTGTCTCATGTGTATTGATGATTCATCTTTGATCTTGTTGTTTCCGCTACATGTATATGCAGTCAATATTTTTCAGTGTAAATTGTTCAGTGATAACAACTAGGATTTCACTGTTAGCTCACTAGGAAGCAATTTTCAGATCTGAAAATTAGTCACACAAAGTTGCTTGTGAAAATTGACTTAGTATGAAAGCTTGGGATTTGAAGAGGGATCATCTTTGAGACACATTTTGGATACAACACTGGAAGAGTGTTGTTCTTGTTCTTATTCCGGGCAAGTTACAGGTGACAACTCTGAGAGAGAGATATGGTGACGGTTGCAGGTGACAACAAGTTAGATGGTCTCTAATTTGAGACATGGAGCAGATTGCCTAGACAAGGAGTTGTGGACTATTGCAGCTTGATGGTGTGGCAGGTTGGGAGTTTTGGTGGATTGGTGGAGAGCCCGGATCACAACAATATGTTGTGTGGCAGGTTTCCAACCCTGTGGATGGACTTCCAATGGCTTGTCATGGTGAGTTGCGATGGGTGCAACTCGGGTGCTTCGGCATGGACGAGATGGCTTCGTGTGTAAGTCGGGTTGATGAGATAGAGTCTTCATTGGGCCAGAGATTTGCACATTGTTAAGGTACGACAATGTATGAGGCATTTGACCCATGAGGATGAGGACACTTGCAGAGATGAGTTGCAGAGGTCTAGAGTGGACTAGACTGAGTGTCCATCCGTAGCTCGGGGCTGTTCAGAAAGAGGACACGGGTTTAGTTGTGGTGTTTGCATAGACAGAGAGAATTTTTGGTGACTTGGATGATGGACTTGGGCAGAAGTTCATTGGATGGTCGTGACTTGGGTAAGCAAGATGCTTTCCCTGGAGGATTGCATGGTTCTTATATAGTGGGAACCATCAACACATGACATGGGCACATGATTTGTTCGTGAGCTTCACAGTGTATGACTCAGGTATGTACGCGGAGCTTGGTATGAGGACCATGCATGTAGTACAAAGATCTGGAGTAGTGGTATTCCAGATGGAATTAGGGGGTGTGTTGCGAGTGGAAAATGTGTTATGGGTGCCAGGAGTGTGTTCTCAACCTCATCAATTGAGGAGTAGGGCTATACAATGTTGTTATGAGATGGAAAGGTGTTATTGGATGCTTGGAGGATCTAGCCTATGCACAACAATGGTCTTGGAGTTAGAGAGGGAAAAGTATATAGGTTGAGGCACCAACTTACGCGTGTTGTGACCAACAGGAGCAAAGAGACAGATTAGGAGGAGAAAGTAGCTCCACCAGTGATGAGGCAGGTGGTCCCACTGGTAGCACATGTACAGAGGGAGTAGGTAGCTCCACCAATGGCACAGGCTCAGATGGAGCCAGAGTTCAGAGGGAGTCAACCCTCGAGATCCAGTGGGGAGGAGGAGCCTCCCCAAATTGTGTAGAGGATAGTGGACAAAAAACAAGTAGCTCTGGAGGTTGTGTGGATTCAAAGGGAGTCAGGAGGATCAAAGGGAGATTCAACCATTCAGAGGGAGCCAACCTTCAGGTTAAGATGTGAGAGAGGCATCTTTCAAGACTGCCGGGAGGGTGTCATGGGTTGAGATGGCCAGGCAGGATGCTTGGGAGTTGGAGGCTTCTAGGAGAAGGGTGTCTTCTAGGGAGGGATCATGCCATACAATAAGATTTTCTTAAGTGATCGAGGATGCAGCTAATCGAGAGGACTGGAGAGCAGGATTTTCTTCAATGATAGAGGGGGTATCCAATCAGGCGGATTGGAGAGTAGTTGTGGTAACAGATCTAGTGCAGGAGACATAGCTACTCCCAAGATGGGAGAGAGAGCTACTTCCAAGTGATTTTGGAGTGTGGTGAGAATACCTCCCTCGCTAAGAGAGAGTGTTGATTTTTGTAGCTTTAGACATGTATTCTCACGTGCCCTAGGTGTTAGGCACGTGGGAATCGTCGTGGACACCACATTACACTCTTCGTTTGGTGAAAATTGTCATTGGAATGAAGTTGGGGCTTCGTGGGTTTGGTGGTGGGATTTGTGGGTTTGTGTTGGGGCTTCACACCCACAAGAAATTCTAATTTGATGTTGACTTGTGGAGGGGCTTCTATATTGACCCCTAAGGCTTGTATATAAAGGAGAGATGCCATTGTGACATTTCATATTGTGTAGAGAGTGTGTGGAGACATGATGGAGTTGGCATAAGTGAGTCTGCACTTGTGCCAAGGAGCTTGGTGATTTCAGCAAGGAAACTTCTGCTACTATGGCAAATCTGGCCTAGGGTTGATGACTCTCTATTTTATGTTCTTGGCAGGAAAAAACACACCGCACATGTGGGAGAGAGAGGAAGTCGAAGGAAGTGAATCATACAAAAGTGTATGCGAGTTGTAGTAGGCACAATCACGTATGTACACGGGTTGAAGTGGGCACAATTGCGTATGTACATAGGTTGTAGTAAGGTGAATCGCATACATTCGTACAAGGTTTGTGGGTAGGAGCAGGTATGTACATGCCGATGTCAACAACAATACATGTGACGTCAGGAGGTCGTACAGGTGGTCTGCAACAGATTTGTGGGTAGAGGAAATTTCCAACGATTTAGTGAGGTTTGGTTTTTTGGTTTTGAGAGGACAAGGTTGTCCTCAGATTTTGGTGTAATTGTGACAGCTGGGAGGGTTGGTTTTTCCCTCAAAATTTTTGAAATTGTTAAAGTTTCAAAACAATTTTTTTGTGTCTCATGTGTATTGATGATTCATTTTGATATTGTTGTTTCCGCTGCTTATATTTTCAGTGTAAAGTTGTTTAGTGATAGCAACTAGGGTTTTACTATTATCTCACTAGGAAGCAATTTTTAGCTCTGAAAATTAGTCACATAGAGTTTCATGTGAAAATTGACTAGGATGGCAAATATGACTACAATATTACTCCATGAATAGTTTGAGAATGAATACTTGGATAAGCCCCCCCCATAGAAGATCACATAGCTATACAAGGTGGCCATGCAAAAAAAAGGCTAAAGGGGGAGGAAGTACCTTTAGCATAACGTAGTCACATGGGTTAGGCATCAAAGCAATCCCTTTCAAAGATGGAGAAAAGAAGGGGAAGAAAAAGGGTAAACCATGAAGGAAGACCAACAAGCAAAAGATATAAGAAACATGGTCTCTTTGAATCAACTTAGGTGAGACTAAGGCCCTCTTATATAAGTATTTGATCCACCTCCCAAATAGTTAAAATTGAAGATTATTTCCTGGAATGTAAGAGGTATTAACAACAAAGGAAAGCATCACCTCTTAACAAACAAAAATTTACAAGAAAAACTAGACATCATACTCCTACAAGAAACTAAATGCAACTTTGACACCATGCTTAATATAGAAAAAACAATGTTGAAATGGTTGCACTCTGCACTCGATCAACTTTGAAGCAAGGATGATTTTAGGGGCTAAATTTTGCTCATGGGCTCATTTTCTATGGTTTTTCCAAAAATGATATTCGCTATTTTAAAAATTATTCGCCCAAATTCTATAGGATAAAATTATTTTACCTTAAAAATCGCCAAAATTAAAAAAAAACTATACAAAATCCTTAGAAATTTGAATATTTTTACAAAAATATCGCCAATCATTTATAGTTGGCATATGAAGGATTAGTAAGATTCGCCAAGGTTTCTACATTTTAAAATAAATTTCCATCCTTAAAATCATCCTTGCTTTGAAGGCATGGAAGGTGGCATGGCTTTGATGCAAACTATAACTAGAGTCATCATGGTAGATCTTATAGTCCTTATAATGGTAGAAAACTTTATCTTGGGAACTTTCAGGGAAATAGGATCTAGTGAAGAGAGCACAATCACCAATGTCTATGGACCTCTAGTACCTCATCCCAACAAAGCCTTCCTAGAAGCCCCCCAAGCACTAGGGGAGTCCCTACAAGGAGAACAATTGACAATCAGGGGAGATTTCAACCTTATAACCTCATTGGGGAAAGGACAAGGCAAGTGAGAAAATTAGGTGGAGACAAAGAGTGCTTCAAACAATTCATTGACTCTTTGTGATTAGTAGATATTGTATCCACAACAAGTGGTTTGCGCACATGGAACAACAAACAAAGAGGGACCTAGAGAATCGTTATACATATGGACATATTCTTGCTTTCATATAAGTGTTGGAGCAAATATTAGAATGTAATATCAAATTTACTACCTATTGCAAGATCAAATAATTAGCCCATATCATTGCAATGGGACAACAACAACACATTGTGGGTCACTCCCTTTTGTTTTGGGAATTTTTGTCTCTCACACTCATATTTCCAACAAAAAATGGGAGAATGGTGAAATGAAGGAAGTAACATCTAAGAAATTAAAATGTACAAACCCCATTAGAAACTCAGAAACCTAAAAACCAAGCTCAAACAATGGAACAAAGAGGAGTTTGGGAATATTTTCTATGACAAATGGAAACTCGAAACCAAAATGATGGTACTCCAAGAAATCATGGTTACAAGATTGATATAAGACCTTTGAATAGAGGAAATCAACCTTTGGAAAAGCATCGTGGCTTGCAACCAACATGAGGAATATCTCTAGAAACAAAAATCCAAGATTCAGTGGCTTGGATAAGGGGACAAAAACCCCCGATTTTGTAACCGAACCACCATGTATAGGTGCACTCTAAACAAATTCATTTCCTAAAAAATGAGCAAGGCATTAATCTAGAAAACCATACTGAGATAGAAGGGGAGCTCACCAACCATTTCAATAACCTTCTCTTAGAACCCTTAGAGGACATAGGATAAGCGATGGAAGACATTATCAACATCCTCAAGTTGGTAACAATCGACCAAAATGCCCTTTTTTTCCTTTTTTTTTTAGGTAACATATCCCAGAGAAAACCCCTAGGCGCTTCCCCTCATTTCGAGGATGGTACCCTAGGTAAACCTTAGATTTTTCATGGCACAAGGCCAGATCTACAACATGGCTCAAAGACATTATAACAATATATTGATTATGAGCTCAACATTTGACTTACAAGAATAGAACCTGGGTGGGGAGGATAACACTCCATCCCATAACCACTCGTGCTAGACCCAATTAACCAAAATGCCCTCCTTTTGCACAAAATATCCTATGAAGAAGTTATTAAAGTAGTCTCAAGAAAGGCCCAAGGACCTGACAAGTTCACAATATACTTCTTCCAAGCATGCTAGACATATCTATTGAGAAAACTAGAACAAAAACTTAATAATTGGACCCTCTGCTATCTCTCCCTTATATGAAGGACCACCCTAATCAAAATTTTCGTTTAGTCCATGCTTGTTTACCTATTCCCTGCTTTGGTAGCTCCCAAGAAAATCATTAATGTGATCAAATCTCTACAGAGATAATTCCTTTGGGGAGGAGTAGAAAGAAAAAAAATGGGCACTAGTCCCCTAGGAACAAGTCTACTTTCCCAAGAAGTTGGTAAGCACAGGGCCAAGGAAATTCATGTTATGACAAAGGTCTTGGAGGCAAGATAGGGTGGCAATAGATACAAAACAATGAGGCAATATGGGTGAAAAATTGGAGAGAAAAAATATGGCAACAACTATACATAAGACACTATCAAATGGTTGGACAACCACATAGGAAGATCTCTCATCTAGAACAATGCTTGGAGAAACATAGACTTGGTCCATAATTATATTTTTGGGGAGATCAAAAACATACATTTTTCCCTAATGTGGGAAGCCTCGCGGAAACAACGACCAACTTTGATCTTAAACCCCAATCAATAATATGCTCAACCTTAGTTCCTCAACCATAATTGGCACTACATCAAAGAATATTGGGAGGATAATGTGCAAGACCAAACATAACAACACCCCCCTTTGGCACCACTAGAAACCACGATAACATGGCTGACATAAATAGGAGAAGAAGACAAAATTAGAGTCTGGGAAATCCTTCTAGACATTAGAGTTCAATTTTGAATAAGCAATGACATTCTTCACTTCAGAATAAGAGGCAATGGCTCATACATATGTTCCTTACTTTGTACAAATCATAGGATGAGGAAAGCAAGCTCTAGGATAACATCTGACAACTAACTTTCTAACCAAAAGTGGCCACCTTCTTCTAGCAAGTAGTGCAAAGAAAATCCCTCACCTAGGATAAGCTCCATCATAGGGGTTTTCAAGGCTCTTATAGATGCTTCATGTGTAATTGGGTAGAAGAAACCAACAAACATTTATTCAATCATTTTGTAGTGGCGAACCCTCTCTTCGAAAATGGGGTCACCATCTTCCAATAATCCAATAGAGACATACATAATACCTCAACCACTCTAGAGAATTGGTGACAAAGCCCCTTCATCTGCCTTACTCTCGACAAGGCTTGGATACTCTTGCCAAGGTTCTTATTATGGACAACATAATCATATAATCTTTAGAGATCGAACAAAGGATGATATATCCTCTAGGAAACCATTGGGACCAACATTTAAGAAATGATTCAAGTTGTAGAAGGGAAAGGAAAGGGAGACGCTTGCCCAAAGAACGAGCATCAAATACTGGACACATGGGGAATTGGTGCTCACTCCTTCATAAACAAGACTAATTGATCTATTCTCCGGAAGAAATAAAAACTCCAAAGTGTTGGTCTCTCCCTCCTCCACCCCAACTCCATCATTTTCAACTTTGATGGAACCTCCAGGGGAAACCCAAGTCCTACGAGAATTGGAGGAGCATTCAAAAATAGCAAGAGCAACATCCTCAAAATCTATGTTAATTACCATTGAACTAACACCAACAACTTAGTTGAGTTACACGCATTGGAAAACAGTCTTTAGTTAGCACTAGAACACAACTATCATAGTTAAATAGTAGAGGGAGACTCATAGATCCTTGTAAAAGCAATCACTCCAACCTACAATGTCCCACTAGAAAAAGTAATCACAAATTGGCCCCTAACAATGGGCATAGAATCAACAGAAACATAGATTTCAACCATTCTTGCAATCTGACCATCTCAAGTCAAAAGAAGGGCTAACAAACTAGTAGACATACTTGCAAATGAAGGTATTCCTTAGAAAAACTATGATATTAATTTGCAATGGGAAACCCTACAAGACAATGATCTCACATCCTTGGATGTGGTGTCAGGGATTCACAACATCACGCCCATTATACCACTAGATGGAAACGTTAATAACCACTTGGTGGCAAAAGATGGCACATATTGGACTTACGACATGCCTTTGGTTGATGATGGATTTGGACCTAGATGAGATTGCAATGAGGGAGAATGACGATGGGAGTTGGAAGTGTTTGGCACCAACATGATTTTGATTATGAATAGGAGCTCACTGAAGAATGATACTATGAGTATGGTTTAGGGTGATGGATAATTGAGCCATGATGTAGGGATAATGGTCATGTAGGTTTATGAATCTCTAGCACTAGACCAATATCACTCTCATGACGTTACCCACACAACATAAGATGGCCTCTCCCATCATCCTTCGTTTATGTAATGGGTACTAGAGAAGTATAAGAAACTTAGGAAGCTGTGGGAAAGAACCATATGAAGGATCTACTTGCATTGAGGTAAACATGGACTATAGGTTACTAGTTCTAGTTTACGAGGCAAAACACCTAAAGAAAGAGGTAGAGGAAGTAGACATAGGGGCATAACACTAGTAGAAGGAGGAGAAGGGAACCAAACTAGCACAACCCATGTATAGAGGTAGGGGAAAACCCCCCACATGAAGGGCTCACAAGGAATCTACCCCCTGAAGGATTCGAACTAGAGTTGCAATGGAGAGGTTCAATGCATAGCATAGGGTTTTGGTGGTTGACACAAGGCCACTATGATTCACAATATCGACAAACTAGAGGAGATTGTTTGTGGGTGTAAAGCTGCCAACAGTGGCATGTAGATAGAGAAAGGATTGGCTCGCATAATCTCATATAAAGGGTTTTCACAAAGAAAAACCACAAGGTACTCTTTGACCCTAGACTTATATTAACATACAAAGGGAATAATAACATGTCACATGGATTCAATGCCAGTGAAGAACAACCCCCATATGAGTAGTATTCGGAAAGTGTTGCAACAATTCAATGACAAATATTACTTCTTGCTAAAATCCATCTAGGGACCATGCTCCAGAGGACAATGAAGAAATAAGGGACGAGGGAGAGACATAAGACAACTAGGTTGGAGAGGACTCCCAACACCCCATCTCCCTTGATGATGATGGTGAATAGCACAAAGAATCTCTGGTTCCCCTCGATCTTAGAGGTTTCAATTTATCTATTTTATTTACACTGTCATGATAGCATAGGATTTAGTGGCTAGGGGCCAAGCTATATCCATTACTATTATGTTTAGTGGCCGGGGGCTAAGCTTTACCCAATATTGTTTTGTTTTGTTTTTTCTAGGACATACTTAAACTTTTTCAATTTTTGAATATGGCAGTATTCAAGCCAATAGAATTGATAGAATATTCTAGAGGATTCAATGTGACAGTGTCTTAGTTGATTTCTTTGAAAGCATGTAAATATTCTAATAGTTAGTGTATATGAATAGATAACCTGCCACTTATTTACGAAAAAAAAATCCAGTCATAATTGTGGCAGCTAATCTAACAACCCTTGATTTGTAGATGCCCTTGACAATTGAGAAACCAAGGCACATGCGTGTTTAAGAAAGCAATTTGTAGTTCTCTAATCTTTCTGAAGATTGTAAATGACTACAACAAATGTGTGAGCCTAGCCAAGATAGCCTCCAATATCAAGAGTTCGCAATCACAATCACAATCACTTTGAACCCGATCCATTGCTTTGCTCTAACCTTGTCAATTGCACTATGAACTTTTTGATGAACTCCGCTAGAGTAGAGCCTCTATATCCTTTAAACTACACATCTCATACACTAAATTGATCATCCGTTTGGAGAAATGATCATTGTGACAACATATAGAGGAAAAGACGATGAAGTGAGTTCTCACCAACATTTGTTGAAGGGAGCCATCGCATTATCACTTTATGCCATGGTTCGAGGCAATCTCAACCACTCTCACTAGATATTTTGATTTGTTAACTAGTTAATGTGATAAAAATAGTGGTATTAAGTTGAACATAAATAATGAGACAAGTTCAATAATAGAAAAATGATGACTAGTCCTAGGGTTTAACTCAATCAGTGGTTGCCAATGTTGTTGGGCATTTGACTAGTTACATGCCAATAGTTTCCCAATTCAAATCCTTTTGAGTGAGATGCACTAATCTACAACAAATTTACTAGAGATGTCATCCATAAATATGAGGAAGCATCCCTTAGATTTCCCCATAATATCTTTTTGGAAAAAAAGAAAAAAAAGGATTCAAACTCCTTTTTAAAATTAATATGAAAGACATTTCTATTTTATTAATTTGAACAATTCAAAACTTGAAAATTCATATCACAGCTTGAATAATAATAACAAATTAAAATTATATTTCAAATATTTTTTTTCAATATAGATTATCATAGTTTTTTGTAAATGAATTTAATAAAGTCATTTCAAAATTCACAAAATTTAGTTAAATTTGATGAATATTAAACATAATAAAAAGTAAAAATTTTCTTTAAATTATTTTGTTAACCAATTAGAATTGAGTTTTATTTATTTATTGCTTATTTTAAAGATGAATTGAATTTTTCTACTTATTTTATCATATTGTTAAAATGCCATGGATGACTTTGATGATACTAGTGTGGAAAACTTGTACATATAAAACCTACCACATAATCCCTTGATCATGTGTGAGTGTGTTGTAAAAAAACCATATTTCAAAATTTAATTAAATTTGATTGATGTTAAACATAGTAAGAAGTGAGAATTTTCTTTAAATTGTTTTCTTAACCACATGAATGAGAATTGAGTTCTTTTATTTATTTTATTGCTTGCTTTTAAAGATGAATTGAATTTTTCCACTTACTTTGGAAGATGTTCCTCTTAAGATTATTTCTAAATTATAAATACATTAAAAAATGAATTGAGTTTTTCTATTTGTTTTATTAGGTATTCATCTAAAAACTATTTTTAAATTAGAAATGTATGTATAAATTAAAGTGTATAATTCATTCTAGTCAAATTTCGATGAGTAATTGGTTTCGATGGGTTTCATTTTGCATAGTGATCCAGGTATGAAACTCGTTGTTATTAAAAGGAAATACAAAAAAATCTATTCATAATAAGGGTTGATGTGGCCCAGGTCAAGTATGATCTCCATATGATTTCAATAGCTTAAATGTCTTTGAATCGCAATTTCTCACTAATCCCACATGTTATACAAACATACTAGCAAACAAAAAATATATATATAAAACACAATTACATTAAAACAAAATATTATTATTATTAAAATTTTAATTCTAATTACAACTAAAATTTTCCATAAATAAAATGAGCTAATCAACATCATGGGTGTGCTAAGTACCATGTAGTGACAAGTAAGGTTGGTGATAAAATGAGCGAATCAACATCATGGGTGTGCTAAAATACCATGTAGTGACAAGTAAGGTTGGTGATAATCATTTTTGAGCTGGGCTTAGAAGTCAAGTATATACATAGGCTTGGTGCAACAACAAAGTACTTAATTTGAATAAAGAGCCTAGTCATCAAATCCAAATGAATGGTAAATGAAATATTAATTATTACTTTAAATGGAAATTGATCAAATCTAAATGGATGTTATATGAAATATTAATTATTACTTTAAATGGGAATTGATGTGGATACATATGGAGATGGTTTATTTCTTTGTTTTGATAGTTAAGCTAAGGGGATAGATATGGTTTACTTCTTTCTTAGTTAAGTTAAATAATTCCTTACACTTGAAATCCTCAATGAAATTATGTTATATTAGTATAATTTAAAAGTATTTGTATTTAAGACTTTTTTTGAAAGTGTGATAAGTACTTCTTTAAAAGTGTCATAAGCAAATGTTGAAGGTTAAAAATATGATGTTTTAAATTATATATATATATATATATATATATATATATATATATATATATAAAACAAAACATAATTATTACAAGTAAATGTTCACAACATTTATATAAAATTTATCACCAAGTTTCAAAATAGCTTTTATACATCATAATATCAATGTATTTCATAATCTCTCACTTTTTTTTTTTTATAATTAAGGCAACCAACCCTTTATTGATATACAACTAATCTTCTAGAGACATCTACTAAAATATAATAAACTATAATGGGTTGACATAACTAATATCATAAGATATTTCCATGAGGCCACATAAGAGGACCACTATAAACAATGATGACTCAATTTTAAACAACCCTATATGAGGGTGAGAGTATGGGGTGGGGGTGGGAGGAATTTATTAGAGAAAACATATTTTAATATATATGTTTTCTCTAATAAATCCCCCAATATATATGTTTTCTCTAGTAAATTCCTCACCCTCACCCTCATAACATATAATATATATGTTTTCTCTAATAAATCTCCCCACCTTCACTCTCATATAAAAGTGTCATTAATTAAGGTTTACTTTAAAAGTTACATCACATAAGTTGTTATTGGACAATATTACACTTCCTAACATCATCCCTTAATATTTACGGGGGGTAAGATAAATAATACATAAAGAAGAAGAGGAGGAAGGTGGCATTATATCCCTTTTCCCCTTAATGTCAAGTTCCTTCATCCCGAGCATATATCTCAACTTCATGAGCTTCGCCTTTGTCAAACTTTGGTGAAAATGTCTTTTGTATATCCCTCATTGCCACAAAACTTCAATTCAATAATGTTATACTGTGTAAGATCTTTGAGGTGGTGAACATTTAGTTCCACATGCTTAGTCTTCACATGAAAATAAGATTCTTCGTAAATTGAATTACAATATAACTAATAGATTTAATTTTTGTAACCTTCCTTTAAGAAAGACCAAGCTTATACAAGACATTCTTAGTCCATACTACTTCTTTCACTACATACTTTGGTGCTATAGATTAGACCTTGCAATAAGATAAAAAAGTAACATTCTAATTCTTATTTAACCAATTAAAAAGGACAAATACCAAGATGAATATAACTTCTTGTAAATTTTCTCTCATTAGGATCACCATCCCCATCCAAATGTGTATAACCAAGAAGTGAAATTACATATGCACAATGAATCTCTAATTCATAATGCCTCCATTATCTCAAAACTCTCTTAGCTACCTTTCTATGTCTTTCTTTGAGATTTTGTATATATATATATAGTAACCAAACCAACTACAAAGTATCCAATTTAGAATGAGCAAACGAGTTATTTATACAAAGTACGATCAGCTTTTTTTATAGGACAATTTATCAATAACTTCACGCTACTCTGAAATGGAATAGGGACACTTTTTTAGTAACTTGTTTTAAATTTTTCTAACAAATTAAGAGCATATTTAGAGTAAGATATAATAATGTTATCATCAAGTTGTCAAATTTATATTAAAAAAATGAAGTAAACCAAAATCAATCATATCAAATGTTGTTTTCTTTAAGTTAGTCTTAAAAGCTTTTATTATATAATCATTATTTTATGTTATCAACAAATCATTCACATAAAGGATAATGATCAATATTTTACCATTAGTTAAGAACATGTGTTTCCTCCTAAAAGGTCACAAGTTCAAATCCAGAGGGGGGTAGGGTATGTATACCTTCGTAGACTTTACCAGTCAAATCGCTGGGTGGAGGGGGGTCCCTTGTCCCACAAACAAGGGGGTCTCATACACCAGTTTGGTGTCTGGCTTGGTCGTGACCTTAAAAATAGATTATTATTATTATTATTATTATTATAAAGATTTGGATTTGATTTACATCTCTTGAATCAAATCTTTAAAAAATGATATTTTTATTATTCAATGCTTGGGTGCATGTTTTAAACTATATGAAAAAAATTTCAACTTGCAAGCATACTTAGGATTTTTGTCATTAATAAAATGAGTTGGATGCTACATATAAATTTCCTCACGAGAATCACCTTTCATTAATGCAATTTAAACATCTATTTGATGAAGTTACCATTTTTAAACATGTTACCAATGAAATCATTATTCTTACAATGTTTATTTTTGCAATTGGATCATTTTTTTTTATAATCAATTATTTCTTTTTGTGAGAGGGAGGTGGGTTAACCTTACCTAAAATGAGACCTTAGTCGAGGTTTCCTCTCGTGGATCAAGGGCCAAAGGCCACCTAGTGAGATACGATCCTCATATCCCTATAAACCATGGATCATTGCAAAATATTATATCTCCATCTTCTCTGAACTAAAAATAAAAATCAACAAATCCCTTTTCACAAAAATAAATCTAAATGCCTCTTTTATGCGAAGAACCTGCTAGGTTTGGTTCCATGATTCCAAATATTTGAGGTTGGGCCATGCACCCATGAACTTTCTTGTCATAAAGTGTTCAAGAAACAACAACACTTTTGACTTTGAAGTTGCGAAGGAGAAGAACAACTTGAGAATACCACATTTGTTAATGAACTTAAAAGTGTTATCTAAATATTGGGATTGTTTCAAAAACTAAGCTTCCAAAGATTATGCCCTCCTTCTCCTTCTCCTTCTCCTTATCCATTTCTTTCCTCATTGCCCATCCCTGATGCTCACATAACTTCAATGAAGCAACCGTGTTCTACAGAGAGAAAGTCCATGACTTGAGTTGCATCCTCTACCCTACTTCAACGAGAGGCGGCTTAGCGCTAAAAACCCTAGTCACAAGTTACTAGAGCGATTCTCATCTCACATACAAAAGTGTAGATGTAATATTAGGCATAAAGAAAAGGTACGATTGCACAGTAGGACACACTTGGTACCTTCCAGCAAAGAACGTGAATGGAGAGATTATAAAAATATTTAACTCTTTTAAGAAAAATTCTATATAGTTCTACTTCAGTGGGGACCCATACATACGTTTCTTTATCAAAATATTGTTGAAAGACATAATTACTAAAATGGAAATAGAGTTTGTAACAAAGACTTCTTTCAGAGAGAAGTTGGTAGTTAAGAAATTGATTATTATTTCTATTAAAGTGGAATATTATTTTTCTATTAATTGTATAGAATGTATTAATTGTATGGAATGGAATATATAATGATTATTTATAAATAATTTTTATTTTTTATTTTTTATTTTTTGTTTATTTTTATGAGTATTATTTAATAATTACTATTTTTTTATGAGTTTGAATAATTTATTTAGGTTAATCAACTTATAATGATTTTTTTTTTTTTTTATTCTTCAAAATTCAATAACAATTAGAGTTTTTATTCATTCGTAACTTTAATCCATTTTTCAAATGGGTTGATTTAGAATGGGGAAAAATCTTTAAAGGCAAAGTTTCACCATGCATGTAACTTGGACCATGGTGGAACTTTGACCATGCCCAATTTTTTTGTTAGATTTAACTCAAATTTATCATTGGAATAAGGATTTTTTTTTTTTTTTTAACTAAAACTGAACATTTGTATCAATATAGGGGGGTTTGCCGTAACAAACATCAAAATTATACATAGTTACAAAATTTGGTGGAAAGCCTGAATATTTCATTGGTATTGACATTGCAAAATTTAGAGCCTTCTCTAGATAATATTTCCACACATATTGGTTGATCATTTCTTTAACAAATTGTCCTAATAACACAACTATTTTGAAAAACATTCACCGATGAAAAGTTTCATTGTCTTGACCATCTTGTTCTCTACTAGGCAGGAGAGAACCTTCTTCCACTTCCATTGACACTATATCATGTCCCCCAAGATCATTGTTTGAATTACCTCCATGATGAGAAACTACCACTCCTTGGTTTATTGAGGCCAAGTTCTAGTGTTGGGGAAGAACCAGGGGCCTTAGATATTGATAGTAAATTTACAATCCATCAATTCTTCGGGTTTAAATGGTTAGCAGACTCATGATGTTTTCTATGGCTCATTCCATATATTTTTCCAAAATGTGTTGTAGAACATTGTTGTTCGCTTGTGAAATTTCTTCATGTCGACGAAGAAATTTTTTGACATCATTCTAGTTGGGTTCCATCCTTGTCCAAGGAAAGCTACAACACAGGATCCCAAACCACACAGAGCCACGAAAAACAACCCCAATTCCAACTTCAACAAAAATAGACTGGAAGGGAAGGGCCTCAGAAAATAAAATTAAACCGATAAAAGAAAATTTCCTTTCATGAACATAAGCAGGAGGGAGGAACCTGAAGACTAGGGGATTCTTGGTTGAAACCCATAGCAGAACCAACATCAAGCGTAGGTTGACACCCACAAGCTCTCGAGGCCAAAAGCGCACAACCCCAACCACTTAGAAACAAGGCATCCAAACTTCAACATAATGTCGACGAGCCACACCACTTGGAGAAGTTTCACGATCCATAACCAGAGGAATCCCACATTTGAAGCCATCTTCACACAACCACAATGAATAACCCTCATGCTGCCTTTATCTTCCATATGTGCGAGCAACACAAGCACGCTGCCACCGTCCCAATTTTGCTGCCACTTTTCCTTATTCATTTATGATTGAATACTATCGAGTCTCGAACTATGGAATGGGGAGAACACCCCTAACCCCATTTATGGAAATCAAACCTTCATCCAAATGCGAATCAGTGTTGGCCCAATAGTTGGTTTGGGAATTAATCTCTCGCTTGATGTGGACATTTTTTACTTCGTCAAATTTTGCGAGAAGGGTAAGAATGCGAGAGATGATGTTGTTGAAAGCATTTTTTTCTATCATAACTCTTTTAATTATCACTCGAACCACCATCATTGAGTCCCCGAGGATCACAATATTTGTAATCCTCTTATCTCTCGTGATGCAAACTCCTTCCCACATTGCATATGGCTTGACAATGTTGTTTGATATGTTGCCCAGTCCCCAAGCAAAGGATGCTAGGCGACTTCCTCTGGGATAAAAAAGACCCCCCCACACTTGTTTCCCCAAGGAATAAGGATTTGTTGCTACACGTTAGCTTGTTATGTTCATTTAGAACTTATAACATATGTGACGTTTATAGGGGTGAATAAACTAAATTGAAAATAACAAAATGAATTGCATGGTTTCATTGTCGAGAAATTTGATTGAAACTAGCAAAGTGATAGGGGTGAAGAAGTTAGATTAAAAATAGCAAAATGAACAACATAGTTTCATTGTCAATAATAGTGATAGGGGTGAAGAACTAAATTAAAAATAACAAAATGAATTCATAGTTTCATTGTCAAGAAATTGGATTGAAACTAACAAAGTGATGGGGGTGAAGAGGTTAGATTAAAAATAGCTAAATGAATTGCATAGTTTCATTGTCAAGAAATTGGTTTGAAACTAGCAAAGAAGTTAGATTAAAAATATCAAAATGAATGACATCATTTCATTGTCAATAACAAGTGATATAACAAGTGATAGGGGTGAACAAGTTAGATTAAAAGTAGTAAAATGAATTGCATAGTTTCATTGTCAAGGAATTGGATTGAAACTAGCAAAGTGATAGGGGTGAAGAAGTTATATTACAAATAGCAAAATAAATGACATCTTTTCATTGTCAATAGCAAAGCGACAACAAAGTGAGAGGGGTGAAGAAGTTAGATTAAACATAACAAAATGAATTGCATAGTTTCATTGTCAAGAAATTGTATTGAAACTAGCAAAGTGATAGGGGTGAAGAAGTTATATTAAAAATAACAAAATAAATGACATGTTTCATTGTAAATAGCAAAGTAATAGGGGTGAATGAGTTAGATTAAAAATAGCAAAATTAATATGCAAGTCTAGAAGTGGTTTTGGGATGGAGTTTTATCCTCCCTACCTAAGATGTATTCCCATAAGTGACATGTTGAGCTCATAATGAATATATACATAAAATATTAAACTAAAATTGTTTTTTTACAAAAAGTGAAATATTCTTATGTAACAAAAAAAAATTCCATAACTTTTTTTATCATAGCATTATATTCCATCATACCATTTTTAAAGAAAGTATTAATTATTTAAACACAACTTTTGTTATCATAAAGTTATATTACATCGCACCATCTTTTTAAACAATATTAACTATATAAATATAATATAAAATATAAATTCAAAAACATCATTAATACTTATTCTTATTTAATTTTCAAATAACAAACAGTAAAAAGATAAAGATATACACAGTTTTTTAATATTATAAAAAAATATACACACAATATTTTTTTTATAAAAATAAAATAACAACTTATTCTATACTTATTCCATGAAACTTGTAGACATGATGTCACTCCACTAATTCCTCTATTCCATAATGTAAGTCCCTACAATATTGGATACAAGCTCATAGAATCATAACAAACATATGTGGTGTTGTGCAAGTAACAATGACCTCCCATGACAAGATAGGAGAGAAGAATTTCCATATCAAAAGCCATTTACAATTGTCATACAAAAAGTGAAGCAACATGATACTCTTTAAGAAGGTTTACAACTGCTACAAAATTACAATAGAAACAAACCAATGACTTTTCTTGAGTGAGAGACCCAATAACAGAAAAATGGACCACTAATGCATACCGACAAACACCTTTCTCGGACCCTACATGCCGCAACCCAATAAAAGTATGGCAAAAAACACATGCTATCCTCACCCCCACAGAATCACAAAACCACTATAGACATGGTGATGCAAACAAAGACACAACACCAGGAAAGGACAATCACCAAATACATGAATCGAATCCTATCCAACGAACACAACCGCGTAACCAATTAGGAGGTTCATCCCAATCAGATCAACTATGTCAACACCATGATGAAATGCAGAGAATAACCTCATTGGTCTCTCCGCTTTCTATAAATTCTCATGCATACACGTACATATTACAGTAAAACAAGAAGAGAAAGGTTGTTATTTTGTCATTGTTATTGTTGATCAAGAGAAAAATGCAGTCTCTCCAGGAGAAAGCTGCAGAATGGAGCGGTGTAGCTCAAGAGGATGCATTTGCTATAGACGAGACAAACTTATATCTCAAGCTTGGACACCAAACCTTCGTTGATCTCTCTACAGAATTCTACAACAGGTTAGTACTTTTATAACGCCATGTTTTTCTCTGCTCTGTCCTTGTATACAAACGCACACCCAGCTGACCTAGGCAGGGAATTGATAACCGGATTGTTTTAGCATTGGGATTTTCGAATTATGAATACCCATTTGAAAAATTACTTGTATGGGAGATCTAGGTACTGTTTTCAAAACCAACTTTGTTGAGTTTGTAGTTTTATAATAGCCCACTTTGTTTTTTTGGGTCAAATTTTTCCTGAAGGTCCGGAGGGACAGTTTGCAACAGCCCAAATGGTAATTGAAAGATCCAAATGTCCACGGTACAGAATAATAATCTCTATGGATGCTTATCTTATTTGAAAAATAGAATACAGAATGCGTGTCTATATCTCAGTATAAACAACAATCCCCACCTGCTAATCATGGCTTATGGACACTGATAGAAAGCAAAAACGTCTGGCTAGTAGCACAGTCAACTTTTTGATAGAGCTGTTGTTAACTTACGAGGTGGGATTTGCGGATGGGGGCTTAGAAGGTTTTCAAAAATGCTACGGAACTTGGAAACGTTTCTCCCCTTGTACACAGACCCTTTTCGTGCATTCTTCATAGGTACACACAGATACACACGAAAAGAAAATTTGATTGTACATCCGTCTATCCACTGTATGCAAAGTGAACATTGGAAAATGCCAGCCACAAAAGCGAGAAGAGAAGAAGAAGAAGAGAGAAAGAAGGAAGGTAGATGTACCTTGTGTGATTGGATACTGCATAAATTCATTACCAATATCAATTTCTATACAAGATAAGGTCCAAGCACTCGGTTAGGATCGGCACCATTTCATTCTCATTTGATGGGGCTACTCATCATTCCATACTGCAACTTATCTTGTTTTCTGCTAGAATTTCTCCCTGTCCAAAGCATTATTACACCAAGCAAATTTCATTTTACCATATGCAAATTACTATAAACTGTATACCAATTGCTACGACAAACTGGTTTTTTAGCTCGGAGAGTCAATACCAGGGATTGCCTCCTCGGGCAAAAGTCCTGAATCTGCACAGCTTTTGTCAGAGAGATGATATTAGGTATCGCTTCTCAGACAAAAGCCACAAGTTTTCACAATGTTTCTTTAGAGTATCACCTCATGCAAAAACCTCGAGCTTTCATGGATTTTTTTGGAGAGGCAATACGCTGTATTGCTTCTTGGCCAAAAGCATGGGTTCTCATATTTTTAGAGTGCTCAATAAATTCAAATATTTTGCATTCTGTAATAATTGAATTTATATTGCAAAATCTGTTCCAGAATCTGCTCGTGAGGACAACTTTTCAGCCAAAAAATAGATCACCCCAGAATGGACAAATTTTATCTCAAAAGTGTCTGTATTATCTTAACCCTATTTCCATATTCAGCAAACTAGGCCACTCATTTAAAATGGGCATTACTTGTTCCAACAGCCCCCTTGATGACCATTTTATTTTCTTTTACACCAAGCATTTCTTTGAACCTCTGAAAATTGTAGTTGCTTAATACACCTTCGTGAAGATATCTACAATATTTCCAAGATGATTTTTGTTTTGCAGTATAAAACTTCTATCGTGAATAGACCAAGGAAAACATGATCCCAGGCAGATACTTGACATGTTCCTCCTCTCCCAGTGCCATTGCAAGAAAAGTGAAAACCAAGATTCGCTTTATCAGGTATAACTTCTTTGTTTTTCACTTGCTCTATGATAAAGTGACCACGGATCTCAACATACTTTGTTCTGCCATCAAAAACAAAATCCTTTTTAAGTTGAATTATACTTTGAGTGTTACAAATAGAGGGGCTTGGCTTGAGTTTGTTTGGGGCTCATTTAACTGAGAACCATTCTGAGCCATATCGCTTCCCACATCGCACTCCTCTGCTTCTTTTCACTCTCTTTCTGTGGGGGACAATGCAAAACTTAGTTGCTTTTTACTTACCCATGAAATTATTCCTGAATCTGTGCTAAAGAGTAATCCACAGTAGCTTTTCTTTCGTCTATGCGCCCAATCTAAATTTGTATGCCCAACTAACTTGAAGTTAGCGTTTTGCTCATATTCCAGTCCATATCACAATGTCTTCACATACCTAGAATTCTTTTTTCTGCCTTCCAGTGAACATCTTTTGAACTTGCTATCAGCTATGAAACAATCCAACTATATAACTCAATTCTGGACTGATAGTAGTGAGATAGATCAGACTCCCGAGTCCCTACCAGCTGCCTATATAATGTTACATGTACCAGCTTTGGATCTTCACGAACTAATAACTCCATACTTATTTCTGTAGTAGTTTCCACTGAATACCCTCAACTGTCTTAAACTTTTTCAGTATCTGTGACACATACTTAATTCGGGACATGGAGATGCTGTCATCCATTTGCCATACTTTGACTCTTAAAATAGTAAAAAATAATGAAATAGGCCCAAATATTTCATTCAAAGGCTTTGTGCAACACCTTTTAGTTCCTCAATCATCTCTGTACAGTTACCTATAATGATAATATCATCAACATATAAAACCACAATTGCTATATCATCATCACCTTTGATGTTAATGTACAGATTTGGATCTGATGGGCTTTTTCTAATCCCATTCTCTTTAAAGTGCTCCTCTATCTTTGAATAGCAAGCTCTAGTAGCCTGTTTGGGCCTATATAATGCCTTTTTCAATTTAATATTACACAGTAGATGCTCTTTGAGTTTCTCCTTTTGCATGAAGCCTTGGGGCTATTGCATGTACGCTTCCTTTTCC
Organism: Picea sitchensis; assembly: GCA_010110895.2. Taxonomy (NCBI): domain Eukaryota; kingdom Viridiplantae; phylum Streptophyta; class Pinopsida; order Pinales; family Pinaceae; genus Picea; species Picea sitchensis. Next base: position 150,553 of record SNQJ01S0025764.1, read on the forward strand.
ATATCTCCTTCTATGGATGCACTTTTGACATCCATCTAATAAATGGTCGAACTGTTTGAATCCACTAACCTTGCACTGTGCTTGTCAATTAAACTATCTCGTCTATACATTGTCATGTAGACGCATTTGCAGCCTATTGCACTTTTGCTGCAATTCTTTTGGAATGTAATGGTTAAGTCTTTTACATAGTTAGAATAATGTTTGTGTGCATACTTTGGTTATATGACACGTGTGTATGTCTGTGAGATGCCACATAGAATAAGAAACATAAAGGAAGTCCATAAGTCACATATGGTGCTAGATTGAAGACTTGCTCAGGTACCTAATGTCTGTGCATGTAAGTACACTAAGAAAGAAAGGAAGTTGATTCTCCTCTTGTCTTTTCTTGCTCAGAACCATTGAAATTGCTGTTGAGATGAAGTTGTTGATCGGTCCCATGGTTTGACATATATTTATGCAGTTGTCTAATTTGGTGGAAATGCTCTACAGTGAGATTCCCAAGATTATGATCTAGTCATGATGGAGTGTACTTATGCTCATCAGTTACTGGGTAATTATGTTATTTGTGTGGACAGAGCACTGACTCAATCTACATCTTCGGTATAATAGATATAATGGTTTGAATTGAAGGGAATCTTTCCACTTTTGTTTTCCTTTATCCAACACAATGGTGAAAGTAATGGGGATGCAAGATTATGATTTCTTTAATCCCTTGGATACGTCTAGGGGATGAAATATCAAAGGAGAAGTTTGGTTCCTTTGACAACACAACCTTGTGCAATCTCTTGAAGATTCTGTCATGCTTGTGCTTGATGTTAGGACAGGTATACCACATGCTGCAAGTCCCATATTTTCTTGTCCATTTGGTGTTAGCTTTTGGGATTACTCCAAAAGTGTTTACACCATGCTTCAGGATGCTTCATGTGATGTGGATGGTGTGTTGACTACTCTTGTTTGTACCATGATCAACATACACATTGGAGATAGCTTACTCACCGATTGCTAGACCTTGAATTGATACATATGTGGCGCACTTCCTTAGGAGGTTGGAGATCTCTGTGGCACGATGACATTCTTCATGTGGTGTACATGGAGGGGTTGGTTGGTTGCTTGGGAGTACGACCCATTTGGAGGAGGAGCCTTGGGTATATACGAGGATGGTGCTGAGCCCTAGGTAGCACGGGGACACTTGGTTGCTTACATGGAGGCTTGTGCTTGACTTGAGATGGTTAAGGAGTGTTCATGGAGGTGTGGTGGACCCAGAGGAGCACATGGCTTAGGAGGTAGTGTTGGAGCATTTGAGACCTTTTGGAGAGGAGTGTTGGAGCCTTCCTGTGGAGTGCTCAACTTGGGACCCTTGCTTGATGGACGTGCATACCTTGGAGTTTGAAGTGTCACTTAGAATTGGAGCGCTTTCTAGCAATGAGTTAGGTTGTTTGTTGTGGACATTGCCCACTTTATTATTGTTGGCCTTCCTCACCTATCACATATATAAAGGGAGGAGAGAGTTTTTTCATTCATTCATTCATCAAACACATCATTATTAGAGATGTGAGAGCTAGAGCAAATTTGTCTCTTTCTTTTGTATTCTTCTTCATTGTACTTTGCTCTCTTGTCTTAAGTACTAGGGTTCTTGTGTTGGGCAAGGAAGGCTTTAGGGTTAGGATTTTCCCTAAGAAAACAAGGGAAGCTAGGGTTTGGGAGAAACCCTAGAGGAGCACTTGTTTTTTTGGTTCTTGCGAGAGAAGAAGACTAGGGTTTTGTGGCATTTGGAAACCCTAGTACTACTTGGAGTGCTTGATGTGGAGAAGATATTGGGGGACTGTCTTGTTTTCTCTTGTACACTTATGTGATGCAATTGTAGGTGCCAAAGAGGATTTTCTGGTGTGTATGTTAGCTTATTGTGGATCTTTGGTGGAGCGACCAGCTTTGGTTGGGACTAGGGAATGATTCCTAGCTAGGTGGAGTTGGTGGCTAGGATTTGCTATTTATGGTGGATACCCTAGCTAGGGTTTGGAGAGCATGACTTGTATGGTTGTACCAGCTTGTATTAAGCTGTTGGTATGTATTTCTAGCTTTGTCTTATGTATTATGAAGCATGCTTTGCTGTCCAAACTTTGTGTACTTGCAGATCTGATTTTCAGCTTATGTTCTCATGATGATTGAGCAGTTTCTAGAGCTGGCAATGCATGCTGATTTTACAGAACAGTGAGAAGATTTTGCTTAGTGATTTGACATACATATATAAGCTAAGTGGGCAGATTTATGGCTGTAACAAATCTGTTCTAGTAAGTAATTTTCAGATCTGTTTTATGTTGGGGACTATGCCCTAAGGGTTGGAAACATTGTTCCCTTGAAGTACAATTGTTTAGTGTTTATTTTCTTGGGCTGCCTTGTGCAATTGGTTGGACAGAAGTGAAATATACTGTTGTGATTTATATTTAAGATTCAGCCCTAAGGCCGAAAGTTCACAGGAATCTGGGAAACCTCAAGGTTGAGGTGGATTTTCTGAATTTGCACTGAGTTGCATTTCTCGAAATTTCCAACATTTGGGTCATAAAAGTTTAGTTTGGACTTCTAGTGATACTGGGAAATGGACATCCTAGAAGCAGTCCATTTGAATGGAAAGCTCTACTTTATCCTTGGAGTCTTCTTTCATATTGAAGTCTTGTTAGCACTATTTTCGCACCCTAAAACAGATCTGAAGTAGCTGGAAAATTGCATGGAAAACAATGTTAATTGTAGGAAATCTGCCCCTAAGATATCACTGACAAAGTCCTCTCCTTTTGGGCTGGTGTAAGCCAACCTCAGGGGGGTGTCCCTTGATCTCTTTCTTGCTGTCCGCTACCTGTAAATCTGCAAAATAGAACGATATAACAGCAACAAAGAAAGAGAAACGTGGCTCAATTTAGACAGCCAAAGTGTCAATATGATTTTTAGATATTTGGTGGAATCCCTAGAAATCGTTAGCTCGAAATTAGAAATAAAAAATACGTAGAAAGTGACATCAAACAACAGAGTAATACCCAAATGACATGCAAATAACTTCTGAAAAATAAACTGTTCTGTAATGTTCCCCAGCCCGTCCAGGGAACGCTACTCTCGGAATAACATAAAAACAAAATTTCTTCTTGCAGATTTATTTACTGTAGCTTACCAGCTACGTTTTATACACATTTTAAACCAAATTTTGATGCCCATAATTAAATGCAACTACAACATTCTAAACAAGCATGAGTGCAACTGATAAAACATCTACAATAACATATAAAACCATTCCCATATACAGAGTAAATGCACAACAATTACATTCATGGAATAACTCAGCAAAAATAGATAAACACTTATCTTTCAAAAGGGAGTCTATGCAACCAGTTGCTTGGGAAGGACGTTCCACTTGGGATTGTCCTCCAACTTTCCTAGGCATCCATCCACATTTTTCTTGAAGTTTGATCCCTTCTTCTATACCTTGTCAATGCCCTGCTTCCTCTTGGGTATACTCAAAGCCATTAGTTTGGGTTTGTGCCATAATTCAGCTTCTTCCATGTAGCTATCGGGTGGTCTCCTTTTTTCGAGTTTATAGCATCCTTGTAAGATCGATGTGGGGGTAGAGGGGGTGTCCCTTCATTAATTCCAATGATGGTGCCTCCCCTCTAGGAAGGGGTGGTTTGGAACAACTAGCAAGTAAGACCCAAGGGTAGATACCTAAGTTGCCAGAGCTATCAAAAATCACCAGAGCTTTTTGAAATCAATCTCTTCAAAACACGATGGTAGATTAGAGCCAAATGCCACATCATTTTTATTTTATGAAAAGAGAAATTATTTGAAGGATTTTCCCAATGCTTTGGAAACTAAAATATCAAAATTAGCGAAGATTATAGAGGCCCAACGAAAGGGGTATGACGCTATGGAAATTATTGGATCCACTCTCGAAGAACTTTAGCCCATGGGAAGCAACAAAAAAGGTGCATAATGATTTCAGGTCCTTTGTTTAGGAGATTCGAATTACTAATGTTTAATAGATCATAAATTAACAAAAAATAACATTATTTCCTTTGTAATTATGGGGCGTGAAGTCTTTCCATCATTGTGTTTGCATGAAATTTAGAACTATAATTGTAGAACTTATTTAGTGTTTTTGGTATGTCAAGTTGGTGTTTTAATAATTAGTAACTTGAGTGGCTTATGGTTTTAAGTTTTAACAATGCTAAAAGGATGCTTGCAATTCCAATCCTTGAACCATTCTTGTGGAGGGGACATAGTTACTTTATGCTAATATTGTTATGGAGAGATCAACGACTGTCAAATCTATTCTTGTTCTTGAAGTTATGTTCACCATTGAGCATGGATCTTGTCTATGTTTTCCTGCCTACGTTGAAGCTTATTGTAGGTGTCTTGGAGGGTGGTCATCCCTTTCTTATCAGCTGAGCATTTGCTTTCGTGCTGGATAAGCAGAGACCACCATATGTATCAACTAGCCTAGGTCTTAAACTCTCTAATTGAGAGATTGCATGCATTCATTTCAAGTCTTTTAAATACTTTTGAAAGCAAGAGAGCTCACTACCTCAGCCGTTGTAGGAGCTAAGATCAAATTATTAAAGAAATGCTTATGCAACACATGTTTGCTATTAGGGAGATCTCTTTCTATAAAGATCCGCATTTAGGTTTTCTATGCTCTAGGCCATGAGACTTCTAGTGTTTTAGGTCTATCAGTATCTCTAATTATCTTTTCGTAGGAAAGGTTTTGCAGTTGTGATTGATAGTTTGCCAAATGTGCTTTGGTGCTGAGAATCCAACATATATTTTGGTTAAACTTGTGGAATCTTGGTTAAACTTAGTGCCTTGGCGAGCTTCAGATGTTTAGTTTTAGTTGGTACATAGTGAGAAGAGACATTAGAATTGTATACATGGATGGTTTCTAAAACATTAGTCGTAATATTAAATCTAGTAAGAAGAGACATTTTCATTGAAGATTACTATGAGAGCTTTCTTTTGACTCCCATGTTCATATGATTCCACACATCTGTTATTGTGACTGTCAATTAAAAAATAATGTCAAGGAACTTGAAGATCTCTCTTGGGGAATATTTGTGCCCACCCATAGCCCTTGTCTTTTTTTTTGGATGTCATTAGGGTTGAAGAAAGCATTTTGGTATTTATGCATTGGATCTAAGAGCACAAGGTATTATAAAGAGCTTAGATGTAGTCCATGGTGTGATGCACATACCCTAACACTAATTTGAATTTGAGAAATGAAGCTAGTGATTTATCATTTGTAGATAGTGTTTACTTGGGAGGGATAATACTGAATTCTTTCCAAGAGAGACCTTGTGAGGTAGCATAGGGCTTCAACTTTGAGACTAACATAGATCCATCATGAGTTCTTACATGTAACTAAAACTCTATAGGTTTGTAGTGCTAAGGGTGGGATTCTAAATCCTTACAGCTCTATAGGTTTGTAGTTCTAAGGATAGGCTTCTAAATCCTTTGTGAATGATTCACTTCAAGTTTTATGGTCGTTGGAGAACACTTCCTTTCCTTGATACCTGATTTCCCCTCTTATCATTTTGAGAGCAAAAATACTTCATCTTGACTTGATTGTGTTAAAACTCTTGTATGGTCACATCAAAGGCTTCTTGTTATTACAACTATGCATGCATTTAGGCTAATAGAAGGCTTTTGAATTTTTTGAAAATAAAATACTTAATTATGCCGATAAGAGAATTTTAACAGTCTCATTTCCACCGTTTCCTTATTCTTGAACCTTTAAGGCTCTAGATAAGTGATTGGTGGACATTTCATAGTTTAAGGCTTTAAGCCAATGGAAGTTGATTTTGATTTTCCCCAGCCCCCTCAAAGCCATTTTTGACATTAGTGAACTTCACAGTTATGTCATGAAGATGCTCATCATAGTAGAGGATGCATGGAATAACAAGTGCATTAAGACATGAAGTCCACCCACTCACTCATTGACAAATCCTTATCATGTTTATGAGTATTTCCTTGACCATTCTTGGTGGTTCTGAGATCTAGTTTCCTTAGTTGTCATATTCATTCACATTTTTAGGGTCACTATTCCAAGGTAAATAAATTTACTGGTGGTTACTTGGTTTAACATGGCAGAGGTTGGTACCAACTCTCTAGATATTTGACTTAATCCTTGGAAGGAAACTGGAGCCACATGGGGAGTGTCTGTCTATTATGTAGACCATGTTTGGACAACTTCAATTACATGGTATACTCCCAAAGTCACGTCATACAGTAGCACATCACAGATAATGCACAGGGTGTTACCTCAGCAGCCATTCAAACTCTTTGATGTGATTAAGTTCCATTGCCAACATTTTTGCTTGGATCAACAATGGAGAAACGATTGAAATAACTTAAAATGACTTGTGCATAGAGTTATTGCCAAGAACAATATAATTTTCCCACTTCCAAATACAATAGTGTTTTAACTTTTAAGTTTGATAAGTTGCCAATTAGTTTGAAGCTATGGTGCCCAACAAGTGTCATCTCTTAACAATGCTTCTTTCCTAGTGATAGGAGCATTGTAACATGGGTTTATAGAAGTCTGAAATTCAATTCCATAGTTGCTTTGCTTTTGAGCAGTTTCAAAATAGAAGCATAAGATTCCTTTCTTGCACACAAGGAACAAGGGGCTAGTGCCCATCTTCACAACTGAAGGGAAGCCTATCACTAGCCCCTAGTGGATTAACAACTATGCAAAAGTGACCTTCTTTGGCTCAACTAGTGCTTTCTTGATTTTATTTTGGCAGAAAAGCCATGTTGATAGCTTTGAGCTAAAGCTCAAGCGTCTATTAAGCTTATTTTCAATGGGATCCTACTTGATCAACTGCTTACATTCAAAGAGAGGGAGAGCCCGGTCAAAGACTTGAAGCATTTCTAGACCCATTCTTTCCATGAACTAATGGTTGAAGATATGCCCAACTTGAAGTTGCGGCTCCTTGGTATAATCTCCTTGATTTTCTTTGTGACAATCTTGTTTAGATTGGCATTCTTGAATTTACTCGTGATTTCATCCGGTCATAACCAATCTCTCTTTGGGATATCGTATAGGTCCTTCACAATTTTGATGCCCTTTAAAAAGATTCTCAGAGCATTCTACCATGTCATGTCTGCTAATAGCTTGCCTACATATACCAAAACTGGTGTGTAAGATAAAGAGTGGTCATTGAATGAAATGCTTGTTGAGATGTGCTCTCCCTTTCTTTTTAGCAATGGCTTACATGTCTGCAAGGCCTTCTAGATACTTTGAAATACAAATGACCCATGCACTTAAGCATGCTTTAGTGTGACTAAAATGTGAAGAAACTTTAAGCAGGTGGGGGGTATCTATTCTGCCGAAGTCACCTGGGACTTGCACCAGGCCTCACCATTTGAAGCGGCCTTCTTGCATGTGCTAGATAGCCAATGAGGGGCAAGGCATGTCTTTGGGGATTGGAACCTTGGTGGGGGAATTTTTGGACAAATT